>NLAK01000188.1:0-11838 GCA_002370295.1 Metschnikowia bowlesiae | reverse complement strand
GATGAGGGACATGCATCCACAGATAATGCTGACAAGGACCAAGAACCTAACGCAAAAGATGAACCAGAGAAGGGTCATGAACCAAAGCAGAATAGTCCAGAAGAGGAACATGAACCAAAGCAGAAAAACCCAGATAAAGAACTTGAACCAAAGCAGAAGAACTCAGATAAAGAACTTGAACCAAAGCAGAAGAGGCCCGAAGAGGAACATGCACCCACAAATAATGGTGACATGGGCAAAGGCCCCAAGGAAAAGGATAAGCCAGAGAAGGGACATGTCCCAACGGAAGGGGAAGACAAAGAGCCTGATCAAAAGTCTCCTGTGCCTGAAAAAGACGATTCCCAGGTCAGAAAGTCCCCAGTATCCAAACCAGACCACAAGGACGAGTCCGGGGCTCAATCAAAGGTTGTCCCTGCCACTGACGCTCTTCTCAATGGTCCAGGTGCATCTAAAGGCTCCAGATCAAGATCCTCCAGTTCAAAAATCAATGGCATGGTCCATGGCGCATCGGACGTTTCCAGCACTTCTCAAGGCTCGAATGTGACCTTCTCGGACACGAGAATGCACCGGACGTACAACTCCACCCACTTCTCAGTCTCCAACACCTCTGAATTCCGGTTTCATGATATCTTCCACTTGAAAAATCGGACTCGTGTGACCAATATCCGTAATGGTATTTGCCCAGAGTGTGTGGACATGAAAATTGCAGACGCCTCCGCGCAACACGCCAGACCTATTCGGGAAGCAGCGTCACCTACCACCTTCTGTGACGTGTGCAATGCGGCCACAAAGGTTGTGTGGAACACCCGTACTGACTATACCACCTACTGCCCGCAGAAGACCACCTTGACAATAAGCAAGTGTGAGGATGTGTGCAGCCAAACTATGGTGACGGTGTCCGCCCCCACCATGTTTACCTGTCCTGGTGTTTGCATTATACCCGAGACTGTTGCTGAAAGAGTTACTCGCAGTGGTGTTGAAGCGGCCACGGCAGTCCAAGTCGCAGTTGAGACTGATGCCAGAGGAGTCATCAATGCACCCAATAGGGTTTCACCGCTCTCCGTCGAAGAAAGAAAATCCTCTGAGTCAACCAAGGATCACAAGTCAAGCAAGGCTTCTAGTGAGCAGCCTATAAAGTTTGAGCAAGGAAATAGAACCAAAGAGAAGGAGTTTGGATCCCAGAAGCACGAAATCAGTTCGGAAAAAGAAGTTGGATATCGAAAGCACGACATCAGTTCTGAAAAAGAAGTTGGATCTCGAAAGCACGACATCAGTTCTGATGAGCAAAAAGTCGGTTCCAACGAGGAAAACAGAAAAGGGAAAGAGCACGGCTCGGAAAAGAGGCCAAGCATTGGTTCGAGCGGCAAAGACAACGCTTCCAAAGAGCAAAGTAATGTTGCCTCCAAACCAAAAGCAGCCAGATTAACTGGAGACTCCGCCCGCTCTTCCAAGACAAGGCCAGTTGTCCCCGACGAGACCAGCACTCTGACTCTCACCAATACCGTCACAAGGCCGGGCGTGACTCCGTATGACAATGGCGCGTCAAGAATGCCGGTGGGGGCATTTTTGTTTGTGCTTGCATCTTTGTTGATGTAGTCGCAAGGCTGACTCAACCAGGCTTTAGCGCCGGACCTGAACATGCCGAAAGGCGTCCAGGTTTTTCGATTTGTTTTTTTTGGCACCAGGCAGCGTCGTTTCGAAACCTGCCAGTCTTTAAGCTAATAAACTTTTTGCGGGTGATAATGGATGCACCCAAGGTTGTAGGATTGCGTTGGGTGGTTGTGTTTTGCCAGGGATACCTGGTTTTTGCAGCCTATCAATTAATGGACAAGAGAGTTCTCGACCACCCATGGCGGAAGATTGAATATGCGTACTTTGTTGGGAACGATACCATTGGATACATAGAGGCGGGTATGTGGCCGGGTAACACCGTGCATGTTGCAAGCATGTGTCAGGTTGAAGACCAGAGACTGCGAGAGCACTATACATGTCTTCACGATGTGACGGCCTATTCGGACTTGGGCCACGGCTGAAACTTAGTCCGTGGTTAACGTGCGCTCCCCAAACTCACCCATGCATGACGCAGAGTCGGAGGTGACCTCTACACAATTGGCTACCGCCGGTTGAAAGGAGAAACCAAGCGTCACGTGAGTACAAGAGGAAGCGTCACGTGTTAGCGCGTGAGTAGGACGTGAGTTAAATGCGCCAGCCCCAATGTCCCACGTGACATTGGCGTGACTTTTGGTGACTTCGAGCATGTGCAGGATTGTGAAGGAGTGACATATAAAAGCACTCCCGCCGCGGAAAACCTTGCTCGGCGGTCTTGTATGATACAAAGTTACATGTCCCTGTATATCTAATATACTGAAATACAAGCTGAAAATTAACACTTATGGTCCTTGTAATACACGCGCACTGGCTTCAAGCTCGGTGAGGCCCTCTGGATGGTACGTCCGTCCCGCGCAATGCTGATACGACGTAAACCAAAGCCGCCGTTCACAAAGAGCGTGTGTGGAACGTGTTCGTTCGGGATTTACTCCTCGATCTGGAGGGCGTCATCCACGGCCTCGGCGGCGTCATCCACGGCCTTGGCGGCATCATCCACGGCCTCAGCGAAGTCGTACTCGTCCTCGGGGGAGTAGTACACGGCCTCAGCGAACATGTCCCCGTCCTCGGAGGTGTATTACTCAGACTCGGAGACGTCTTCTTCGGAATCGGGGGCAATTTCTCCAGACTCCGGAGTGAAAGCCTTGGACTTGGGGTCTTCAGACTCCGGAGCGACAGCCTTGGACTCGGGGGATACATCTTCAGACTCCGGTGCGACGTCATCGGACTCGGGCGCAGTTTCTTCGGCCTTGCCCGTATCCTTGTCGTATTTCTCGAGGCATATCTCCACAGGAACACAATTGCTGTCGTGCTTGGTCTGGATGAGCTGCAGCTGAACTCCAGGAAAGGAGCAACGGAAAAGGCTAGGAGCGCTGAAGCACTTGTTGCTGCCTAGCTTGAAAGTGGCGGCGGAAACTTGTGGGCCGTGAACCAAGAAGTCGTCGGCAACGCCCACGAATCCAAACGCGGTTGTTGCTTTGCCTTTGTCGTAATAGACCTGCGTGGGCGTTTGTGTGGCCTCGGAGTACAGGAGAGGGAGTAAATCGTCACCGTGGGGGTCCGGGAAACTGAGGGGGATATGGCGGTCCCCCACCCTGGCAAAGAGTCCCCAGGGGCCGTCCAGGGTGGCAGAGTCTTCCATGGTGGCAGAGTCTTCCAGCATGGCCCAAGAGTCTTCCAGCATGGCCCAAGAGTCTTCCAGCATGGCCCAAGAGTCTTCCAGCATGGCCCAAGAGTCTTCCAGCATGGCCCACGAAGTGGCAGCAACGAAGGCGGTCTGAATCAAGTAAACGGTCTTCATATTTGGTGAGTTTATGAGTGGCCCGCCACAACTATATATTGACCCGCCATGAAGACCTGGCGAGAGTAACTGGCCAAGAAATTCGCCAAGAAATTCGCCAAGAAAATCCCATCAAAAAGAGCCAAGCGAAATCGTTAGTGCTGAACAATAGCGCATTGATGCCTATTAGTTTGTGGGGCTCGATGCTTTCCATGCCAAGAAAATGGGACATACAAACGGTCACTGAAACTGGAATGGTGACTTGGGCCACAAGTAGCAGCAGGTTTGGAGCTCGCTGATGCCATAGCTCTTGATATTTTCCGTTGCCCCAATAATACGCATGGGTTAGACCATCGTGTAAAAAAGCCCGCTGCCAAAACAGCAGGTTGGTACTAAAAAGTCACTAGTGAAGACATATAGTAGTATTTACAGGCAGGTAGTGATCCCAAGCGGACTCTCGAGGCTATTAGCCCGAGATCTGGCCTTACCTAGAGGCAGGGCTCTTTGGGCATTGACTGCCGAGCCTTCCCGAACACCCGGGACGGTATGATCGTCACGAGTACGTAGACTGCTTCAAGCGCAACAATGCGGCGACGTTTGGCCTTGTCTCGTCTTTTTTTGGGCGCCTCTGGTACATTGTTTAAGCAGTTCCAACACGCCACGTAGACGGCGCGGAAACAACAAACACTCGCCCGGACCTGGGCCGTCCACACCACCGGCACCTCCAAACAACACTGCTCTTAATCCTAGCGAGGAGGGCTCGAGACTGGTTATTTTATTATCTTGGCACGTATATATGTATAGGCTGACCAGTTTGCATAACAATACCTTATGAACCATTTAAAGTACAGCTCTATACCGATGATTGTGCTTATACTTCAGATATTAATGCGGGTATTTACCTCGGGCCATAGATACCTTCTGGCACAAGTATCACAACGCTAACCAATTATTGTTCAAACTTGAAGTTCATGACTATTTGTGAGTCACTCTATGCCCCACCCACAAAGCTTGCTTCAATCCGTATAATGACTCTTAGTCAAACAAGTGTTCTTTTCCTTGTCAGCATGGCCCTCCGGCTGTTTCATGTAGTTTTCTTCATCTAGCACCCATGAAGACCGCAGATCCACGTCCCTTTGTGTTACGCCAATTCTTGTTTCGCTGCATAGCCAATGCCATTCTTAAACTCCGCCTCATCATAGGTGAGAATGTTTCCCGATAGTCAATACCTCCTTCTGGAAGTTCCCAAGACCACGAGCCTTGTCTTGTGTAAGCCACTATCCTCTAGCGCAACCCCCATCTTGTCACACGTCTCTTGCCAGAGCTCCTGTTTTTCAGAAGCATGGCCTCCTCATTAGTCTTTGGTACCCTCTCGTCATCCACAGGCTGTGCTTGTAGAGTTCGAATGCAATCAATTCTCGATGCGTCAAACTGATAAATTTCACATCCATTTTTAAACACCCCACCAGTTCTTTCGATCAACTCTCGATACCTTTAACTGAAAGATCGGTACCACATTTTCGAGATACACTCCTTGAAGTGGCGAAATGCTTGATATGATCCCAAGAGGATGATCCAAATCCCTCCCCTGTAGGCTCTAGCCATCTAGAGAGATGAAGCCAATCTGACGAAGCTGAGTTCGAGAGACTCCCATTTGTCATGTGCCTTCACAGCGGCGGCTCTTTAAGGTCTCTGAAGGGCTCTTTCTGGGTCACATCATGAGCAAGGACACCAATCAAAACATAGTCACTGTTGAGTGTCAAGGACTGAGCGCGCACTCTGATATTAATATGCACTAATACGTGTGTTGACAAAGTGGCCTAAACCTTGTCCTCCTCAGTTGATGAAGGCCCACTCCAAGACTACCTAAAGGAGTTGGGTGTCCCAAGCTTACAAAAGTAATCAGATAAACAACGGAGGTGAGACTTGCCTAGAATGGCCACTGATTCCAGACCCCACTGGAGCTGTTCACACATACTTAGAGGATAGCATGAAGTCGTCCTTGACTTTAGTCAGAGTCCCTCCCCTTGGAAACTCTATGGCAAACCGGATCATCCAAGCTATGACCCGGATAGTGAGATCAAGGAATTACAGTCGCTTCTCCTTCACCTTGAGAAGCATCCTCAATAGTCCCTTTTCCATTGACGTCGGATTGTCCACCGATCCATCAACAAGACTCCTGGCTGACCCACGTTGGCCTGGAGTTGCTCCGCGGCCAGTGGTTTTCCCTCCACGTCTGCTCTGTTTCATTTTGTCACCTCTGTGGGTTCTATTCTGGTCAACAATCGCTTCTGTGTGGGACACCGTGTAGAGTACCACCTTCGAAGGGTTTGCAAGCTGTGAATACTCTCAATGCTCCGGAGTTGTTACATGGTCTTGCATTTTGGTTCGTATTCAAGTTAGCAATCTTGGCTTTGCAGAGTCCTCCACCGTGATTTACCCACTTGGGACTCTGTGCTCTTCGCAACCCGGTTTCCGAAATTCACACGATAGTAACCGCATCGCTGAAGAATCGTTGGACCGTCTTGCCTCTGTTGGTTCGGGACCCCCAGCTTTGGGGCTTCTATTTACGTGTTCAAAATCGATACTTTGTAAAGGTTTGGCGTTTTCCACAATCTAGAGGTTTACACAATCCAGCCTGTTATTAGTCCCTAAAAAACCACATACTTTAGTCCACTACCGCCTTCGAAGGAATCTTTTCCTTCTTTGTAGCAAAGTTGATTTTATCCCGTAGTCGTTAAGCAGAAAATTTGGCCAACCATCTTGCTAGTTAGTATTCAAAAGCCAGAATCAATATGTATTCCTCTTGCAGTACATTCAGAAACCTGAAGGCTTATGAAAAGTGGATTAACAGGGGCAACTGCGGATTCTTATATAGTCCAGTACTGCCACCGTGGCCACTTGTAAACAACCCCGAGTGGAGCAAGGTCACTTTCGGGTCTGTCCCCTACAATCGCCGGGTTCCAGTACGCACCTTTGGCCCTCGTACCGCTCGTCGTTGCATCCAAACAAGTCTGCAAGTACTTGGCGTGCGCACTGGCAAGGTTTCAGGCTGAATTCTGTCACGTCAAAGACTATTGAACCTAATTAATGCGATACGAACATGTTTATGCGTCTTTTGCAGGCACCAAAACAAGTACGGGTCCGTGCTCCAGCCATAAAGTTCGACCAGTGGTGGTGCAAGGTGCAGGCAACATATCATGAGTGTTACTGCATGGGCCTTTTAAGCATTTTGCAACTACCCTTCTTGTTCTGGTGGCAGCACATGACTTTGCTCGAATTTTGACGAAATTTCAACCGTTTCCTCACTTTTTTGACGGTTTCGGTGTAGATACCGAAGAGAGTTTTCATTTTCCAAAGAAGTATGTCTAGAAGCCAAGTGAAGTTGTTGTTGACTTTGACAATGGAGTCTCGCCCGAAGCATGCGATGCAAGTTTCCCGAACAATCCTTGTTACAGAATTCACCGTTTCCAACGCCAAAAAAAGTAGGTTGTTTTGGACCGGTCTAAATCCCCCAAGGCAGATCTTCTCCTACCGCTCTTGTGCAAGTGACCGAGCTTGTACAAAAAAGCAAAATCACACATAAATAGAGTGTGAAATCTCCATCTCAGGCCAGTCGTCTGTGTTCCCACCAATACAGTCATCGAGGTTACCTCAAAGGTGTGCATGAGAAGCTCTTGCGGATGCACCCTTTGAGTCCTAGTGAAAGTAGTGCAGTGGCCGAGTTTTTTGTGGCTTACGCTTCTGAATACCAAGCAGTTTGTAGAGATGTTTCTACATCAGTCCGATTTCTGGTCAGTAGGTGTGCGTGCACTACTCGTTGAACAATTGGCCGACATTCTATTGTCAAACTAATAGAAAGAACCAGATGTTGGAAGCCTCGAAATTTGGGGCAAAAGTTCGGAGTGATTTTCGACCTTGAGTGACTCTTTCCCCAAAATAAGGCTCTTGTTGCATCGACAGAACGATTCTTAAAGGAGTAGGTTTTGAATGCTTTTGTTAAACGGCGTGTTGAGCGACCCCACTGGTAATGTCCCATGAAGGCCGCATGTCTAATGGGTGCAAAATTACCCAACATATGCGATCATATGCGGTTCCTTGGCGGAATGCAGCGGAGATTGACGCTTCTTTCCTATACGCTATCCAAACTAACTTGGCCTCAATTTAGCAAAGACTTTGAATGGCATAGAACGGGACCAAACGGCAACAAAGGCGCTGACTTGTGTGGTTACGTTTCTAGCTAAGGATCCGGTGAAGACATCACGATTTCGGCTGAAAAAGCTGCACGAGGTGAGATTCTAGTAGTCTTGTTCTGAGTGTTTCACTGCACGAATGGGTGGACAGACTGGTCCCGTGACGGGTCACTTGCAACTACACCAGCTAAATCCTGTCCAAGTGTTTGGCTCACCAGCAAGGGCGTCTTTTCACGTGGTGTGACTGATTGTCCCCTAATGAAGCCCCGAACTTCTGTTAAACCTGCTGGTTCCTTTAGGTATTGCGTCTTTCATTTTGCACCCATCTGGCTATCGTCGCGAAATGTCCGAAAAAATGGTGGCACATGATACAGCTGAAACAGGTGCAACAAATGGGGGAAATAAAGTACAACAATTACTTATGTCTTCAGAGTATAAGGGACAAGTAAGACTACGACACTCCTCTATTAGTTGTTAGAGGCAACGAGAGAGCCATTCCCGAGTCTGGGAGTGTATATTACAATTCTCACCGCTGCGCACCTTTACATCCCGTGGTGGCGCCACCAGGGACTCTCCCATCGCGTGACAAGACGTCACTTTGAATGCTTGAGCTGGAGAAGTTGTTTCAATGAGCCCAGGGCCGGTGACGGTCCTAAGAGTTTTTGCAAATTGTGGGTTCCGCGGCCAGAAGACAGGTGCGGTCCGAAATCACGAGAAAGACCAAGCTAAAAAGACCAAACAGTAAAAAGACCAAACAGTAAAAAGACCAAACAGTAAAAAGACCAAACAGTAAAAAGACCAAACAGTAAAAAGACCAAAAGACCAAAAGACCAAAAGACCAAAAGACCAAAAGACCAACACGCTAACTTCATCAAATTCCAACTAACGACCGGAGTCCCGGAAACCTTCAACACCTCAGCCAGGTCTTCGATGGCACCCTCAACCCTGGACCATCACGAATTCCAAAACAAGCCCACCGAAACCCCAAAAACATTGCCTTGGAGCATGTGACATGTGGCATGTGACATGGGTAATCCATTAAGGTTTTTCAACCCATGCTCTGAATATTGAAAATACAGGAAAGTAAGTTGTGGATTACAACACCAACGAGCAAAGTGGTCTGTTGGTATAATTTTCTTGACTTCACATTCGGGCAGTCACTCTGTAGAGAGGATAATTCCTATGTCACACATGCATGTGCTTGGAGGACCGGTGAGTAACCACGGACTAATGTCCAGTGGTGGTCCATGTTCTGATAGCAGACATTGTACCATGAAGATACCGTTGAGACTTGCAGTATACACTTCCATGATCTGCAATGATTATCTCGTTGTCTTCCAACAATTCTCCAATTGCGGAACTTCTGTGACCATATCGCTCTTTTATTCCCAAATACTAGGTGATCATCGTATTCTTATTTCCTGATTTCCGATGCCTTCCCAATACTCGCAGGAGTCAACTCCTTGAATCTTCCACTTCCTGGCTCTTCGCCCTTTTGCACCGAGTAACTCCGACGACAAACTTTGCATTAGCCCAGAAAACTTTGCATTAGACCAGAAAACTTTGCATTAGCCCAGAAAACTTTGCATTAGCCCAGAAAACTTTGCATTAGCCCAGAAAACTTTGCATTAGCCCAGAAAACTTTGCATTAGCTCAGAAAACTTTGCATTAGCTCAGAAAACTTTGCATTAGCTCAGAAAACTTTGCATTGTCTCCGATAACTTTGCATAAACTCCGAAGTCGTTCATATATTGAGGACAATTCCTATTGATTAGCAGAGACATTAGATTAGTGGGTCTGGTTCTAGAGGCATCGTGATGACACTCCAACCTTCGCTTGTATACATACGCTTATGAAGTTAGCAGTCAGCTTGCCTTTATATTTGGGGATCCACATTCACCCATAAAAAACTTGATGTATTCTGGTCGTCCTGGCAACCAAGATATGCGCAGTGGCTAAGCATAGCGCGCACAGTTTTGATCTTCAACACACACTGAGCGGCGCGGAGCCACATCCGTACACCACACCGTGAATTCCGGGTGGTCACGTTGTACTTGGAGAGGCAAAGGGCAGAGGGAGCGGCACGGCGATCGTCCCCACTGGTTCGATCTTCTTCCACCTGCGTGAACCCGGTTCTTAATTCTGGGCTCAGAAGACATGTAGGGACCAAGTTCATGGGTTTCCGCTCGAGCCTTAAGGGCTCACGGGGGCTGCTCAACCCTACCGCCAGTGAACTATTGTGAGCTAATTTCCTGCTTCCAACTTTTTAAGCTATTTCACTATTTGGAACTGTTTCACTTTTTGCTATTTTAAACTACTGGGAAAGTACCAGCTGCAGATCTACCAATACGGCCAGTCCTTTGGTACTCTCGTTCCCTCTGTACTTTTCTCGTTCCCTCTGTACTTTTCTCGTTCCCTCCGTCCTTGCTATTCATCGTGGGGCGCGTCATGATCCCTTCAAACTTTCTGTTAGTGTAAACATCGGTCAGAGCACCAACGAAGCCAACCATACAAGTCCGAAACTGTCTCTAGGAATACTTTAACCATAGTGCTCAAAATGGGCTGTATATTCCCACGGGTCTGGCTATTAGCGAGTCTGAATTCCAACCGTCAATTTTCGGTCCCATCTTCCAGACTCTTTTATAGATAGTGACTCAGGCCTAGGCCACGTGACCTCCAGTGCGGCGGAAAAACTCCTAGCCTGTAGACGAGCGTACACTTTTATCTGTCTCGGCACTGCGCGCCTAGACCACAAGTGTAGCACAAAACAGTAATCATACTGGGTCTTTCCTAATGCGGCGCGTGTACCGAATAGAAGCGCTTAGACGCTTCTGTGGCTGACACTCCCATGTATTTAAGGCGCTCTGTTCGCTGTTTCTCAAATTGCAACCAAAAAAACCAGCTAGGGACACTAAGTGGCCCTACTACCCCACTAGAAAAGCTACCAGAGTTCTACACGTGTTGTTGAAGAAAGACGGACACCGCGCTACACTCAACCACTGCGCAAATACCGCCCCTTTGGTTCCTAAAGCGGCGTGCGGGGACGACTAAACCACAACACGTGTTTAATCGGTGAATGTCGGTTCCCAAATATAAAAGGCGAGCTCCCCGCTGACTTCGCAGGCTTCATTACAACTATCGCCAAACAAGCCAGTGCATCTACCTCCTACCACTGAGGCTACCACTAATGTATCTGTTCTCAATAAAGTCCACACATATCTTCACGATACAATGTCTGCTAATTTGGACCTGAAGCACCGCTGAACAACAGTCCGTGGTTAATCTATAGACCCCCAAAAGCTCACATGTATGATGTTGGAATTATCCTCTCAACAGGTTATGGGCCTCAACGACTACAAGTCGATCCTTCCAACGAAGTTGTCATCGCCCATGGGTATCTATACCCCTGAGATGTATTACTCAATTGTGGAACACTTCGCGAAAATGCCACCACATGATTTCCGCTACCTCGACCCTAGACGGCTTTTACTTAGTAAGAGCGCTGTTGATCGTGAGGTTTTACCAAGGGTTACTTCTGGTCTCATGATTATTAGCAACCTTCGTGGTGCCAAGTTTCACGACCTCTACATTCAAGCCTCTGAGGGAAACGTTATGCCTCTTGTCAATTACTGTGTGACCGGTAATTGCTCACGGGAAAGCGTTATTTCTTATGTCCAAGGCGTAACGTACTGCCGAATCACCTCTAAGAGCTATACTCTACACCATGTTGAAAGATTTCGTCAGCTTGAGGAAAGCCCACAAAACATCCAACAGCTGTATCAGACTTCTTGGCGGGTCTCGATGCCTGGGGTCTCATAGAAGGGAAACAGAAGACCACCAGTGAACGAAAGAACAACAATGTCTACTAAAGGTGCTATGGGAGCCTCGGTTACTGACGTCATACCCATCACATTGAATTCCCTTCTGGAATCGAAGGAACGCCATGATGGGCTCGTTCATTCTAGTCCTCAAGCATTTAATGCTCTCAGACATCTAGGAAACCTCCCACGTACCGCTACTCATATCAAATCATCTGATTGGGAGGCGTGCGTTCTAACGAAAATGGCCATCCTGGAAAGCACCATCGGTGCTATTGTCACTGGTCCTCGTCAGCTATTGCATCTTGCAATTTGTGGTCCTATCGATAACCCACCCGGCTATGACAAATCGTGCTTCTTCCTCACGATTGTCGATCGCTTCTTGCGATACATCGCAGCGGTTCCTTTACTTCATAAGTCGCATGCTACTGAAGCGATCCTA
>NLAK01000072.1:40708-79021 GCA_002370295.1 Metschnikowia bowlesiae | reverse complement strand
TCGAGTTAAAATACAAAGATTTACCTAACTCCAGAGTCAGCTGTCACCCTGGCCACATAAGGAAACAACCCCCGGACGAACCCTAACACAAAAAGTCGCGAAATGGCAACTTGTCCGAGCGGTTTAAGGAGAAAGACTTGAAATCTTTTGGGCTATGCCCGCGCAGGTTCGAGTCCTGCAGTTGTCGTTAAATTTTTTGAAACTTTATGGAACTTCCCCTTTTCGCAGTTGAGCCTGAATGAATGCACTCTGGATAATCAGGAATGCCGCAAAAAGCTCGTGCTTTGCGAACACTTGCAAGCAAGGGGTGCGCTCCCACATACTCTTGTCCCATACATAAATATTCCGCACCCTAAGGCCCTTTTGCAACCACCACAATGAAGCAAGTATACTCACACAAACAACTATTAGAGCTCAGACACGAGTGTCAAAATGCAGAAGTCAAGCAGTTCAGCTTTAATCGAAGAAGTGTTTCCGCATCAGGCCCAGCGGCAACCCCACCCAAACTCAAACACAATGTTTGGGCGTCCTATCCGGTGATAGCAAACCACAACTATGCCAAGTTGCCACTCGGTCTAAAAAACCGACCCGACCGTCCTCGCAAACTGGAGCGCAGCTACAAGCTCGAGTCCATGACCACTTTGATGGCCAGGCAAATTGGGATCTCCGAATTGCCCGTTGGCGCCAAAATCATCAAGGCCGCGCCGGGGACTCCTATCCCAATCAATGCCATAAGAGTGTCCTTTGATGGGAAGTTCACCGACGAGAATGCAGCACTCCCACGAGAGGCAGTACGGTTCCGCGACCCGGATGTGGGGCAGGATCAATACAAGTACGGGTTCGATGAGGTGTTCTGGGAACTTCCAGATTTGGATGCGGGCGCTCCGTTAGAACACACCCATGAGTACACAAGAAGCCCGCTGGTTCAGGGAGTCCCGAGCCCCGAGATGGTCAATGATGGGTATCTCATTCATGGGCATTATGCACCATACTTTGAGCAGTACATCCGAAAACAGCAGGAGAAGACGGCTGTATCTGAAGCGGACACCCCCGATGAAAGGGGGCGTAGTTATGATTCAGAAAGCTATGCCGAGGACTCCAGCGATAGTTCGAATGTGCAGATCCAGCTTCCAGACTTACAGATTTGAATAGTCAAAGAGAAGAAAGAAGATGAGTGGAGTATGGAAATAGTATGTGCTCAAGGGGGTCGAACAGGTCTTCCCACAACGAAAACGAACTTAGTGGTAAGGATCAGGAAAGCGTGATTCGAACGAGTGGTTGGAAAAAGATTAAGCAAGACCCTAGATTTGTGCAAGGTCAATCAAAACCCCAAAATTCAGCAGAATCAATTTTGAAGTCAAGTCTGAAAGTCTGGAAATGAAGGCTTGGGTATATCGCTATAACCGAGCCTCGCGAGTGCGATGTGATGAATGAATGTACAAAGCGCGATGGCCACAAGCACCCCACCATCATTCCGCTAACAAAGTCATCAAGCAGCTTCACACTGCAATCTCTCTTTGAACTAATACCGGAACTCAAGAGCTTAGTCTTCAAGCTCATTTAGCATGGATTGGTACTACCTCCGAATTCAGCTAGTTGTGGATTCAAACTTGCAAGATGTTTACCAGAGTGAATACAACAACTTGCGCATCGAGCTTCTCACATGGCGTTTTACAATCATGAAGTGCTTGAATGATCTTTACGGGATTTCCGGCGAGGCACGTTACTTTGATATACTCGTCAAGCAGACACAGGCGCCAGCCATGGAGGCGATCATTCGGATCTACGCTGAGGACAAGGACATGTTCAAAAATAGCTTCTCGAGTTACAGCGGGTTCTTGAGTGACTATATTGCAAAAGGGTACGACTCTATGTTCTATGTGCGGGTTGTTGATGAGCTGCCGTTTTTGGGAGCCCTTGCTGACGAAAGCCTCGTGGGAGTAGCGGGTATTGCCAAGTAAATAATGCCGCAATAACTTTATTAACTGAACGAGAGGTCGGAGTACCTGAGGAAACCATGGGGTTTTCTTTGGTGGTTGAAGTTTGCTGATAGGATTGTTTGATATCTCCTTTTGTGAGAAAGCGACAGGTGAGAATTGGTTGATATCTCCGTTTGTGAGGAAGCGACAAGTGAAAAGTGGTTGATATCTCCATTTGTGAGAAAGCGACAGGTGAAATTGGTTGATATCTCGTGAGAAAGCGACAAGTGAGAATTAGTTGATGGGGATGAAGTGAAGTAAAGAGAACAAGCCTGAAGAAGTTACTATAAGCTCAGGATGTTTGGATTCCAGAGGGAAGAAGTGAGAAGTTGAAGATACGAAAGGGAAGAAATCAATCTCTAGGCCAGCCTATCATGGTTCTCCGTTGGAGATACATCAAAGCTTCCTTCTGAAATCCAGAAACGAAAGCAAAGTGCAACATAAAGGCTATATCGTCATTGCATCACTCATGCCTTATCCATTGCATTGTCCACAGTCGCATTGTCTTTCATTTGCTGCACGCTTGCAGCTACCCTCACCCGTTATTGTCTCAGAGTTATCTCACAGCGTATGCCCCGCCCTCACAGCTCTGTTGCGGTGGCGGCCTTACAACTGAGACCTTACCCAGTGGCCTGAATATTCCCAGCTGTACTAATGTCCTGAGATTACGGGCACCCAGGACCCGATTCCACTAAAATGTTTGATATATCCGTAAGCGAGTAGCCCACGTCCTGCACACGGTCACGCGCCCCGCCGGCAACCGACATTTGGCTTATCGGGTCAGCTGTCCACCATATTCAGATACGTTTGTCTCTACCACCGGATACACCATCACAACGTGACACCATCACAACGTGACATGATAGCGTCCAAGGCTCCAGTGCTCCTATTAGTATCTCTCCTATTACGGGTTCTCTGTTCCGCTGCAGATTTTGCCCCGGAATTCACCTCCACCCGGATACCTACCAGAGAAGTTGGGGCGAGATTTCTTGGCAAAGACAACATCTTTCTCGTGGGAGACGGAGTCCAAGCTTCCTATGACAAAGGTATCTCATGGGCCCCTTTGGACGCCGTAAAAGGGAAAAAGGGTCTTGAATTATGGAAAAATCCCTACCTCGATAGTATGGCGGTCTTGACGGCGGATGGCAACGAGCACTTTATCACGAAGGATCTGGGAAAAACGTGGCACAAGTTTGCACTCTACCAGCGAGACGGTACACCCTTGACATGGTGGGATGATTTCTCGATAAATTACAATAGTGCATGTGCAGACTACATCGAGCTTGAATTTCATAGCTGCACCGATGATCAATGCTGGGCACACCTCTTTGTGTCCAAAGACGGGCTAAAGAGTGTGAAACCCATTCCCGGGGACTTTGCCACTTGTTACTTTGCGCGGGGCGAACCGGATTTTGACTCGTCAGTGAAGCCGGAGACGCTTGTGTGCTTGAAAGAGGAAACGAACTCGCACGGAAATGTTTTACTGACATCGCTCCACACTAGTGACGACTTCTTCGAAAAGTCTGACTCGGTGTTGGACCTTGGAGGCTTGAAAGATAGAGTGATTGCTGAATTTTTTTTTGAGTCGGCATTCATGTTTATTTATTTGACGCCCGATGTCTTCAGCAAAGATAAAAGCGAAGTGGCTATCTCCAAGGACCTCAAGTCATTCGATGTACTCGCGCTGGACCTCAGCTCTGAGTTTTATCCTATGATTCGGTCGATAAGTACTTCTGGAATCGTGTTTTCCACAGAACAATCGGGCCGTTATTCTCTTGGCTCGGACTTGTACAAGACCGACTCATCGGGGCTCATGGCGTCTCGGATTGAAGGTATCGAACCCGGGACTTTTCAAGTCTCTCCGGTGTCCGAGTCCATCTTCTACGCCCTTGAAGATGTCTCCGGGAGCTCGGCTTTGTCTCCGGTATACCAAGGCAAGGTATCTTTCGACGCTGGCCAAAGCTGGCAGAAAATGGAGGTGCTCAACGACCCAGAGTGCGAATTCAAGTCAGGGTGCTCATTCCATCCTAGGTTTGCAGAGTATCAGACAAGCCCCAATATTATTGTCTCGTTTGGTACCCAGGGTCAGGACACCGAAATGCTAGTCAAGGATGTAGACATGTACGTCTCTCGAGATGGCGGTGCTTCATGGACCCTTTCTCTCAAAGGCCCACATGAAATACTATTTCTTGATCAGGGAAACATTATTGTCGCAGAGGATTTCCGACATGATGAAACATTTCCGGGATTCAAGTTTTCCTTAGACCAAGGCCTGACATGGTCCACCCCAAAATTGGATTTCCTGTTGACGCGCCTGCGTCTCCGCATACGGCCAGGAGCTTCCGAAGCAAAGATGTATTTACTTGGGATATTGAAAAGCGGAGAACCTCAAATCAGTACCATTGACTTTGCAAAGGCTTTCGATGGAGCAGAATGCAAGGCAGAAGACCTTGAGACAGTGAAGATGACTACCCCAAAAGATAACGACGACTACTGCTTCAATGGACACAAAGACACATTCACCCGGAGGAAAAAGGACGCCAAGTGTCTAGTCAAGCATCCATCAGAAGAGGTCAACATAAACGAAGAAGCTTGTGAATGTTCCGATTTCGACTATGAATGTGCCCCAAATTTCAAGCTTTCTGCTAAGCAGGTTTGCGTGCCTATAGTAGCCAAAGTTGCCGAGGTGTGCAAAAACTCAAACAAAAAAATCAAGTTACCTCTGCGTCGGAAAATAGCGGGCAACAAGTGTGTCATGAAGAACAAAAAGGAGTCTGATTTCATCCACGAGGTGGAGATCAACTGCAAGGAGATCAAGAATGATCACAAGAACGAGGAGCTGAAACCCAAGATTGCTGCCTGGAGCTCGGAGCTCCCAGGTATGGTGGAGCAGTACTCCTACGTGAAGAGTGCCAATTTATCGGATAACATCTTGCTTCAGACGAGCAAGAAGATTGTTTTCGCTTCCAATAACGGCGGCCAGTCCTTTGTGCGAGTCCCTTTGCCGGATGACGTGATGTATTTCTTGGTCGGACCGGTGGAATCCACGGTCATCATCGTCACTAAGAAATATCTCTACTATTCGCAAAATGGGGGCAACAGTTTTGAGCCGGTGCCTGCGCCCGACCTTCCAACTGAAAGGGGAATTCCTATTGTGTTTGATCCATCCGACCCGAAAAATTTTATTTTCATTTCAAGTTATGTCACGCCCGGAGGGCATTCTGGAACGCGTGCATACTACACCGACGATGCAGGCTTCACGTTCTCCAAACTACTTGACAACGTGGAGATGTGTGCATATGTGGACGAAGCGCTCAATTTGGAGAATAACTGGTTGAAGCACAACTTGCTCTACTGCACTGTTGCGGACGGCCGTCTGGTCAAGCTTGTGTCTTCCAGAAACTACTTCAAGGATAACCATACACTTATGGACAATGTGCTTGCGTTTGCCCCGAAGCCGGGCTTCGTGTTCGTTGCGGTTGTGGGCGACGACATGCAGAGCTTGAAAGCAAAGGTGACGGTTGACGGCGAGACATTTGCCGACGCGGACTTTCCCTCCGACTTCCAGCTCGACAAGCAGACCGCTTACACGATCTTGGACTCGTCGTCGCACTCTATCCTCATGCATGTGACCACCGACCGTACACGCGGCATGGAAAGGGGAGCTCTTCTCAAGTCCAACTCAAACGGCACTTCATATGTGTTGGCGTTGCAGGGGGTGAATCGAAACGAGTTTGGCTTTGTGGACTTTGACCGCATTGATATTTTGGAGGGAACCTACATTGTCAACACCATTTCCGGCACCAAGCCGTCGGGCGGCAAGAAACTCAAGACAAGGATCTCGCACAACGACGGAGGGCTCTGGGAATTCTTGGTTCCGCCGCAGAAGGACTCCGCAGGGCACCCGTATGAGTGTGTCAAGCGTACCAAGGGCCACAAGAATGCTTTGGAAAAGTGCTCATTGAACTTGCGCAGTTTCACCCAGAGAGCCGACTTCTCCGACACATTTTCGTCCACGTCGGCGGCAGGGTACCTCTTTGGCGTGGGGCACGTGGGAGAAGCCCTAGAGGACAAGGACTTGGCCACCTTCATGTCGTCGGACGGAGGCGTCAGCTGGAAGGAGGTGGCCAAGGGCCCCTACATGTGGGAGTTTGGAGACCGAGGCACCATCTTCGTGTTGGTGAAGGAGAAGGAACCCACGAACGAGATCTTGTACTCCACCGACAATGGCCAGTCGTGGCAGACGTTCCGGTTCACCGAGACCCCCATGCAAGTGCTCGATTTGGCCACAGTGCCCTCGGACTCGGCGCGCAAGTTTATGATCTTGGGCAAAAGCACCCTCGACAGCAGGAATACGCAGGTGATTTCCATTGACTTCACTCACTTCTTCCCTCGCCAGTGCAGGCTTGACTTGGACCATCCTTTGGAGGACGACTACGAGTACTGGACACCCAAACTCCCCGGGTCCTCCGACAATTGCATCTTTGGCCACGTGTCGCAGTACTTGCGGCGGGCAGAAGGCCATCACGACTGCTTCATCGGAGCCGCGCCGTTGAAAGACGGAATCAAACGAAGCCAAAACTGCTCCTGCACCGTGAAGGACTACGAGTGTGACTATAACTTTTACAGAGACGCCGATGGCACGTGCAAGTTGGTGGCCGGGCTCACCCCGCAGGACCACAAGAAGCTTATGTGCGACGAGCCCGACACCTTCCAATACTTTGAGCCCACCGGCTACCGGAAGTTGCCTTCTTCAACGTGCGTGGGCGGCAAGCAGCTCGACAACTTCAACCCCAAGCCTTGCCCGGGGCACGAGAAGGAATTCAACGAGAAAAACGGCCGCAACATCAACTTGGCCAAGTTCTTGGTGCTCTTGATCGTGCCTCTAGGCGCCTTCTTTGGTGCCACGTGGTTTGTGTACGAAAGAGGCGTCAAGCGCAACGGCGGCTTCCATGCCCTCGGCCAGATTCGCTTGGAGGATGCAAGTGAGTATGACCCAATCGAGGAGAACAACACCGACAGAGTGGTCAACCGCATAGTGAAGGGAGGCATTTATGTGGCGGCGGGGGCCATTGCTGCCGTCCGAACGGTGCGCAAGTTGGACCGCCAAATGCTAGAGTCCATCACGGGGCTCCTCTTTGGGCGTCGTCCGGGCCGGCGAAACTATGTGCGGGTTCCGGACGACGAGGACGAATTGTTCGGTGATTACGAGAACAATCTCAATGACGAGGACGGTTTGGACGATGTGGATTTCCACGTTGACGATGATCCCGCCGATTTGGCGGAGGACTTTGCGCCGCCCGCGACTGCGGCGGATGCCAACCTCTTTGACATAGACGATGAGAACACGGCGGAGTCCAGCGGCTCCGAAGCTGAGCGCTAAGAAATGCCGTGTTGTATAGAACATCTAAGAAACCCAAGGCTTCATTTGTAGCGTGCAAGCTGATCAGGAATAGTCAGCGCAAAAAGAGAAGAGTGTCTAAAAAATGACACGGACAGGAATCGAACCTGCAACCCTTTGATTTGGAATCAAAAGCTCTGCCATTGAGCCACCGCATCTTTTGTTGCAGAAAATTGTGCATAATTAAACATACCACTAGGGTTTTTTATGCGGATCGGTGACATTCAACAACCCTTTCCACCCACTTTTAGCCCATCTACAAAGCTACAGGACTCGTCTCGTGAGCACTCTGGTCTATATTAAGCAGATTACGAGCACTAACTATATCCTTCTCTGAGCATCCATCTCATGGAACAAATGCCCCGGGTTTACGGCATTCAACATCTCATCCTCATGAGTCCTGCGATCCAATTGCGCAGATCTCTTTCTCTTGAACAAAAAGAAAAACGGAATAATGAACAAGAGCCCAAGCAACGCCGTCGAGCCAAGTGCACAGGCAAAAGACACGCCCACCACTTGCCCCGTGGTCAAACGATGCAGAGAGCGTTTAAGGTCGTCGGACGATTGGTACCGGTAAACGTCCTCGAACAAAGTCGAGTGAATGACCCCCGCGCCGGAACCTTCCGTAGCAAACACATAGGGAATCCATGATGAGCCATCATACATCGCCACGTTAACCAACCCATAGTCGGTCAAGTTAAATTTCCCTGACAACAAGAGCACCTTATCGTTGCTGAAATATTTTTGGGAGTTGGAGGAATTGGCTGCCGATAGTTTAATGAGCTTGAGGTCCGATAATTGCGTCTCTTCACTATACTCTATGCTGCCATCGATCCTTGACCATGCAGAGGTATTGTATGCAAGCACAGACTCATTGGTGATTGCAGCCATCTGGTTGTCAAGATGGCCCTTGGCCTCCAGATTGATTATGAACTTGGTGATGTAACCATCACTGCCAATGTCATTTATGGAGTCCCCGGCACCGGCAAAGTCCCCAGTGGAAAAATCGTACACCATGAAACTGGCCCGTGTACCGTTAAGTGTTAAATTTCCGCTGATCAATACGACATTTGAGTCAAGAAACTTTGCGTCGGTCACTTCTCCTTCAATCGAAGTTGAGTCTGAGCCTGACATTGGGCTAATCCATCTTGTGGCTCCAATGTCATAGAAGCAAAGCGATGAACAAGACAATGAACCGGCGTTCTCGAAGCGTCCACCCACGAGCAATTGTTGGGAATCATCATTAAAGGCCATGGCATTCACAGCGATCTCAGAGCCGTCCGAGTTGGAAAGATCCGCTGGCTGCACTGATAAGAAGCTGGCGTTTTGTAGGTTGTATATCACGAGCCCGGTATTGTTTTCGCGCCCAAAACTCACTGAACCGTTGCTTCCAATAAACAAATGCTCAGCCTTGCTATCCACGTACAAGGACGACACAAATGTATCATCTGCCCAAGTCATTTCCGGAGTGAGAGGTTCGGCCTTGTTATTTTTAATGAGGGCAATATTTTCGATGGTGCTGTTATCCGCAAATTTCCCTCCAAACACACTGAAGGACGAGTTCACGTAGTATGAATTGGTTATGCTTCCATTCATCACTTGCATGTCGTATGCGCTGAAGGAGCTGTCGTTCAGGAAAAACGCTTGATCTCCCTCAAAGTACTGCATGGTTCCGAAAGATGGGCCTGCAATCACCTGCTGATCTCTCTCGCTGAGATTGATGCTAGCGGTTATTTCGATCTTGTTGTTCAGAGTTGACCATTCTTTGTGAGTGTTGTCCCAGATCTGGAAGTCTCCATTTTCACTCGAAAAAACAAAGTACTCGGTGTCGTCCACATCGATTGACGTAAATTGGGAGTATTCGTCATCCCGATACACGTTGCCAAATGAATACCATTGGCCATCTGCATTGAGCGCAAAGTTATCTGCGGACGATACTGTGTTGTTGTCATCCGAAAGATTTATTATGTTGTCGCCAGTTGCGACAAATCGTCCCAAAACAACAAAGCCGTTGTCGATGTTTTCAATTTTCGTAATGGTGTTGTTGAAGCTTAAACCTCCGAAGTTGGCCCGTTTGGATAGTCTTCTTGCCTGTAGAGAGACATTTGTTTCATTGGATGTTGTGTTATAATCTGATACCAGTAAAGTCAACAATCCATTGTTGGAAAAATTGTTTCTAGACGATTCGAATTCACCAAGGAGCAATAGCTGCTTTGAGCCCAGAATATAAGATATTTGGTTGACCACAGAAGAGTTCGATAACTCGCCGCTGAGAATATTGATAGAGGAATTACCCACGTAGTTATTCGTTTGCTTGATGATCTTGTCATTACCTTCGCCTTCGTAAACCCTTGTCAAGTCAAACAGGGAGAAGTTCGCCAAGGAGTACTCAAATAGGCCGTTGAGCTTAGTGGTAGTAAGCGTGGAGTTTCCCTTCTTGTGAGTTTTAGTAGAGTTTGACAGATTTTTGGAGTCGTAATTGTCCAAGGAAACAATGTTGGCAACTACTTTATCCACAACAGTCCATGGGTCTGTCACAGAAGAGTCGATTGCTGAATCAAAATCAATCGTCACCTTGTTTCTGCCCTCGTTCTCGGAAGATCCATTGAAATGTCCATAGAACAAATAATCAAACTTATCTTCAAGATTATTTTGATATAATTGGACGCTGGAGAGTGTGTTGTTGTCGGTATCGATAACAGCGACGTTCACAATGGACCTCTTGGCACACGATCCATCTGCAGAGCACCCTGGCGTGTAGAACAAAAGAGAGTAATTGCCTGCATATGAAATGTTTGGGTAAAGGCTGATTGATGCTCCAGAACTGCCCACAGACACGATGTAGTCATTGGAAGTGATGTCGGATAACTCAGTCACGGGCTGCCAAGTGCCGCTGTTGATCACAGCCAGGTTTGAGTCTTGATTCGACTCGGAGCCACAGTTCGACTCATTCAATGTATCATTACCGTAAACCGCGATACTGTTCAGATATAATTCGAAACCAGAAAACTCGGCTCTTGAACCGTACCAGGCGGTGGCAGTGAGTCCAATCTTGTCCACACCTACCAGATTGATGAGTGCAAATTCTTGGTAATTCTGGCCATATCCCAAGGTCCTTGTTTTTGTTTCCGGACTGTAATACATGAAAAATGAACCATCTTCGCCCAAGTATATCAGGTCTTCTTCAAGATACGCATCTTCATGTTCGAGATTAGACTCGGTGCTGGAGGTCAAAGTCGATCCCAACTGCAACGGGCAAGAAGCATCACAGTAAGCCATTTCGTTGGTGTCGGGATCAATGTATGACAAGTTCATGATACCATTATTCGGGTAAGTGTAAAGGCGGAAGTTTTTTATACCATCTTGGCTGTTTTCGGGAACATAAATCCGAACTTTAGTTGGAGTGATACCCAGCATTTCCAGGGGCAATTGCATGTTCCATTGACCACCGGAATTGTCCTGAAGCGACCAAGTCTCACCGGAGCTGGGACATATGACGGTAGAGTCGTCATTTGAAGATGCGCCATTGACATTGCCGAAAGTTGCGTGCTTAAGAGAAACAACCTGCTCTGCAGTAATGAAAGTGGTGTTCGTTGAGTTAGACGAGTTCAGATGTTTGGTGAAATGCAGGGAATTATGGGTGAGCAACTCCGGCAAACCTAAGGAATTGAATGAGCCCCCGAAGATAATAGAAGCATCTTCACTGTCACCAGTCGGGACCTTGATGATAGAGTTGACGGTCGAATTGTCACCAAATCCCTCAAAAGGTAAAGACAGTAGCGAGCGGGTGTTGACGTTATACACGGCCACGGCGTTCGTATTATTGAATTGGAAATCGCCGCCGAGGTAGATGAGATCTCCGTCCACAAATGTCGTGAGCACATTGCCAGAGAGATTGGAGTCATCAGCTCGTTTTTGGGAAAAGAGCGAGTAAAAATCGCCGGAGGAGGTGTTATAAATCACAGGCAGTTGGTAATCCTGACCGTTGAGCGAGGAAAAATTTCCCGACACCAACACACTGGCGTCGCTGAGCGGTTGCAACAGAGACACCGAGCCTCCGGAGAGAGTGGCGATTTTTTGGCTGGTGCCGTCGGAGGAATTTCGGAGATAGATGAACAGTGAGTTGGCCACGGACAGGCCAACGAAGGCCGAGTCGTTGACATAGTTGTAGAACGACAAGGCGTCGTATTCACCCAAAAGCGCGATTCTACCACCCATCAGGCTGAAATCCACGCCAGGATGCTTGATGAGGGGGGCAGCTCCGAGCACAGCCAGTAGTAGTAGTAGATGAGCTAGTAGAATGTTTAACATGGCGAAAGGGATCTTGTGGTGGGCAGGGCTAACAGCGGGAGGGTCCTGAGGCCGACAGGGCTAACCAACAGGAGGGTCTTGTGGAGGACAGGCTTAGCAACGAGAGGATTTTGGGGATGGGCAGCGGACGGCCTAGATTCCGGCAATCACTGAGTAATAGCAGGAACACCAAGCAAACCAAATGACGGATGCGGGAGTGAAGCCGTGATGGTGTAGAGTGTCGTCAGGAGGAATAAGAAAAAAAGGAAAGTAAACAGCGAGGACAGGCGCGAAAAACTAGTGCGCGACAATTCAAGGTGCGACGAGCAGCGCAAGGCCCAGTGAGAGATAAATACTGCAAGCGGACGCCGTGAGGAGGACACGAGAAGAAAAAAGCAGCAACGACACCGGGCGGCGGCCGTAGTTATATAGGAAGAGCGGGCCGAGCCACAAAAGCGGGCGGCTGCAATGCAATGCGGCTTGATGAAACACGGTTCGATGGAACACGGATGAACCATGCATGCATCGAGGCAGCCATGGCGGGACCAAGGGGAAGCCATGGTTGCAACAAGCGAACCGGAGGGTAGACACATTTCGTGGTGCGGTGCGCCGAGGTGGACTGACTGTGGGGGGAGTGCATGTGCCTTAAAAACAATGGGTACGTGCAGGCGGCATTCTCGTTCGCGGCGCCGGGGCGACGTAGAGAGGGCCATCACGTGGCCACCGCCATGCCACCGTCCCACCGCCCGTGCATCGCTGGGTGCCGCTAATCGTCCAATTCAGGGACCATTTTTGGATGTGGTGGTGCCTGATTTTCTGGGGCAGTAGTAAGAGTGGATTTTAGGTGGCCGTTTGGCTGTTGTGTATTTTGCACCCATGCCGCGAGGGCATAGAAATCGCAGGATCCTCCCGTGGACGGTGCAATTGGAGTCCCTGTCCTTTTGAGAAAAAGGCCTTTCCAGTACATCGTAAGGTACATGATTGCACCTTGTATGAGAACTTGGTGTACTCCTAGAGCTCTAGGATGCGGAAGAAAATAATGGATAGAGGACAAGCCACTCCTAATGCAGGATAACAATGCAGGATAATAATGCAGGACAACAATACAGGATAACAATACAAGACAACAAAACAGTGGAGACTAGTAGGCGCTTGAGGACAAGCATTCTGTTTAGACGACGAGAAATGCACAGGTGATCGGCGGTTTGAATAGCCGGAGAGGGTAGAAGAACGAGGCGTCAATGGAGTCTTGGCCTCCAAATGAATCTATAAAACCAGGAAGTCTCCGTTTAGTAAAGGTTAATTAAGACAAGAAGGTCATTGTATCCTACGTATTTATCAATCAGAGAAAAAATGCTCAGTATATTCCGGATAAGCGATGACTAAAGAACTTCCAGAATAGCTGTCACAAGCTAACTTGAAAACCACACCAGATTACGGGAGTGCAAGTTCTGACCCTCGACAATAAAGACCAATTTATACATAGCTCAATATGGATAGCTTAATATAGGGATGTAGTGTAGTCCTAGGGTATTGTAGTAGTGGTATTGCACTATAATGGATACTACAAGAGTATTGGGCGTTGACGTATGTGCTCAGGTCGCGTGGAACACCCGAGATCCAGTGCTTTGATAGTTCATTGAGTAATGTTCTTGAGGAAGAGCTTCATTCTTCTCTTCCTTTATCTTATGCACTAGAATCTTCACGTTGGATTTTCTATGTGGATGCAGTTCCAACTTGGACGAGCAACCCCAAGTCTATAATCTTAGCTGCGGGCCGGGCTTCCGATAACTCAGCGGCGTCCAGTCTTGAAATCGGCTATTTACTCCCCACCTTTGCAGCATTGGTTTCCATTGTTGGTTTGAACAGTGCATGGCATCGAGAGGTGACTCGTCTTAATCTTGTGTAAATGGTAAACTCAGTTTCAGGATCAACTAGTGCATCCATTTTGCATGGAACAATCAGAGTGTAGATCTCAAGGCCCAGACTATTAAAATAGAATCCTGTGTCTACGTGTAAACATCTGCACTAGGTTCCATGCCGTGAGTCCATGGTTGTTCAGACTCGTACGAGTAGTGATTCTTGTGGGCCGGTGTATAAGAGGGGCTTTCCCACCACGGTTGATGCCTGGAAGCTATTTTAAGCTGAGACGTCCGCCCTTTTATTCTGGGGAGGACTTTGACTAACCACAGCCCGTGCTAGGGCCGGCTCATTGGATGTAAGGAGGCCATTGTTGAGGCACTCACACTAAGCGTGGTGCGTATAGCACGCGTTTAGTCTTGGAGTTCGGTAAATTGTACTTTCTTATTGTACCTTCTATTCATTGATGTCCTAGTCCGAGTGCTTTACACCCGGAGGCCGTGTTCCTGTACATAGACGTCTCTGGTTGCAGAGATCGTGGGCTACACTAAGTACCATATGTAGTCAGTGGTTGATCTGCATAAAAAAGAATAAATCAGGGACAGATTATAGTATCAAAGTGATATACTGTTCAACAGTGTTCCGCAGTGTAGAATGTAATTAGGCTCGTGCCAGGCATTCAAACCAAAAGGCGTAATGATTCACCCCAACGCTCATGAACCCATCTTCTGAAATCCTGATTCTGGAAATTCACGAAATGCACCCGCTTGGGGTCGTGGCACCTAGCTGCAGTCAAAGGGACCAGAATGTACTGGCATCCATGCCCTCCGGTATATAACACCTAAAGTAGTGGTTTTGCCGGAGTGGTTGAATCGGCTGCACGCTGGTTGAGAATGTGTCTGGTTAGTATGGGTGGCTATTATGGGTGGCTATTATGGGTGGCTATTATGGGTGGCTATCATGTCTAGTTATCACGACTGGCTATCATGTCTAGCTATCACGACTGGCTATCATGGCTGCTAATCGGCTTTTTGGTCACCATTCAAAACCGGCTTAGACCCCCAGTAGTCACGTGGGCCCCCATGTACCCATGTTGGAGCTTGACGCGCACTTGTCGCGCACACCTCTCCTACTCCTCCACTAGTCTCTACCATACCGCCATCACGCCATGAACATTGACGGCACCGACCCGTCGGCAGTTCGGCAGCTTCTTCTACAACATGCGCTTCTGCCATTGGTGTCTATCGCATCCACCCACCATGCAGACCGAGCGGTGCAGGCCCAATGCGACAATCCGCTGGTGTCATGCCTCCAAATGATCAAGCCCTACGGCAACAACGCCTTGTACCCCACCCACCGCCAAGGCTACCGCATCACTAACACAGCATTGATTACCAAAAACTATACCCTGTTCCCCGTGCGCTTTGAGCTGCCGTTGGCGGATCTCTTGGCCCTCCACGGCCAGAACGACGACAAGATCAAGTCGCTCTTCAGCATCTCGTCGCTTGAGGTGGTGATGCAGTCGCTCAGCCAGTCTCATACCGACCTCTATGCGGAAATGTTCCAGAAGCTCATCTCCTCCAACCACATTGTGCTGTTCGACACTTTCAACCACCCTGTTCTGCAGGTGTTTGTGGTGGATGCCGCCACCGACTCCTTGGATGCTGTTCGCACCATGATCGTCGAGTTCCGTAACAATCGCTTTCCCAAATACTTCCAGATATCTGACTTGTTGATCCATGTGTTTGTTTTGCATGGCCCCTCGGTGACTGCGTCGCTGGTGGCCAAGTACCAGGAGTCGCTACGGACAGAGCTTTCGGTACAGTCCACCGTGATACCTCTCCCGGAAATCGACCCGAAAACGAGGCTCGACACAGATTCTCTCTTTCGCTTGCCGCAACACGAATGTCTGACCATAGAGCAGGAGGTGCAGGCCATCACGCTCCACAACACAAACAACGAGCCGAAGTGGCTCGTCTTCCCCAAGGAGTTGGACTGTACGTTAAGATCAAAGATCTACGACTTCCTCCTGCTCCAGTTGATTCCTCACATGGAGCGCAAGATCCGCACGTGGGATGACCTGGTGCTATCACCCAAAAAGTCCATCACTGGCCGTTTCTTCTCTGTATCCAGAAAGCTTTTCAACAACAACGACCATACGCCCAGCAACAACACCACAACCCCTGGATCCTATAATACTCTGGGGAACTTATATCATCGGTCCGCTCCGGAACAGATCATCCGCAAATTAGCCGACTGGACCTTGATGCTCAAGGACTTCAAATACGCCTACTCTACCTATGACTTCATTAAGAAAAACTTCACCGCAGACAAGGCATGGGTGTACGTTGCCGCCAGCCAGGAGATGTGCATAGTGTCGCTTCTTTTGGCTCAGACACAACAACTCACTCTGGATACTCTTCCTCTGCGCCCGGACAAGAATTTGCTCCGCAAAATCCGCCACGACATCATCGAGCCATACATCGACAACTTGTCGTACACCTTCAAGCTGCGATATAATATCAAAACTTATGCTATCCGCACCTACATCATTGTGGCTGAACTACTCATGCACATGAGCATCATGTTTAACATTCCATGGTGGTGGAGCGACCTTATTGAGACATATTTCTTGAAAGCGGTGTACGAAATGGACACGCACCTGCCGCATTCAAATGACGAGCCAAAGGCAACGCGGGCCATTCTTTTCGAAAGACTCGGCTATGCTAAGCTAAACAGCAATACGGTGCCAACACCATACATGAGCACTATTGTTGATATTTTCGAGAAGGGCATTGTACAGGCCAAAGTGCAGCACGTGGACGAGGGCTTCTACAAGAACCCGCATAAGTTGCTCCCTAATAATGACGCGGGAATAGAGGGCTTAACGCGGTTCAGAAAGAGTGCTTTGTGGTACATAATCTCCATGAGAGAATGGCACGCTATGGCCAATTTGTCGGAAGTGCACAGGTTAATGAGGAGTATCAAGATCCCGTACAATGTTGAAATCATAGAGGGCCAGCATTCGTGGTTCAACCGTGGCGACCTCGTGTTGAGCAGATTATCAAAATTGGGCGAGTTTCAAAAGTCCAACCAGAGCACTGATGCTGCCCAAGAGGGTACAATCGCCTAGCGAATATACTGGCGAAGCTGCAGTTGCTTCATTTATTGCTCAGTGTCTTCTTCCAGTGGAATAGACACGGGCTTCGGGCCATAGGAATAATACTTGTGGCCGTTGCATTTTGCAGCTGAACGACAGGAAGTGGATGAGAAGGGCGAGAAGGGCGAGAAGGGCAAGAAGAGGTCGTTCACAGTCAGGTAATTGTGATGTCATGGAATTGGGAATGCTGGCTCGGGCGCGCCTGCATAATAACCCCTATCTCAATGCGCTCCGACATCAGTGACCAAAGCATCCACCATGTTCAGCAGACTTCATGCACTCCACAGCCAAAGGCTCTACTCGGTGAAGGTCAAGAAAACACCCACCTTCCGCGATTTGTTCCACACGCCCGTGTTCAAAACCCTATTCCTCACGCTCGTATTTGGGTCGGTGGTGGTCGAGTGCACCAAGAACAGGAAGGACATCGAGGGCTTACAGGCAGCTTACGGGGCAAAAAACAAGGTGCTTCGAGAAGTCACGCAGAAAGTTCGCAACAAAGAAGCAGTGGATGTGGCGCTGGAGGTGAACGTGGCCAATTCCATGACCAGGAACAAGTACAATTCAGTGACGGATGTCCAGCTCGATCAAAGCCTCGACAGCTTCTTGAAGATGGCCGATGAGGACCTCGATTTGGCGTTCCAAGCAGGTGAACGTGTGCCAGAGCCTCTGCAGGCCACTACTCTGGAAAGGAGGAATACCTCTAAGTTTCTTTAGGTTTATGCATTTCTGATCCAATGGACATGGTGACTTCACATGGTGACTCTGAAGTCACGGTGGCTTAAGCTCGGACGCTACATCTGTTGTATATAGGCAGAAAGGTTGCTAGACGTTTTGATGACCTCTACCCTTGAGATGCGGCGCAGTGTTGAGGCAGTGATCTCGGCATTGCATATTAATTTAATTTTCCCCAATACCTCTTCATAAGGCTAAACAAGAGCCACTTTCTTCACCAGTCTTCTGTGCAAATCACCCGACTCCTGCACCTTGCCCTCGACCACCAACCGGCGAATACTCTCGTTCAAATCGTGGTTTTCAACCCTAACACTCAGCTTCTCGTTGATTTTCGTCATTAGGTCCGAGTAGCGTATAGGCACCCCGCCCTCGAGAAGCGACATGATCTCGTGGTCCAAGTCCTCCCGCATTCTTCTCTGTGCAGATGTGGTACCTGTCTGCACCATGTCCATGTCGATTCTGCCGGTGATTGGGTCCGTGGCATAGTCCTTGATGGCGGACTTAATGAGTCTCACGGCCTCCTTGACATCGATGAGCTCCACCTGCTGGCTGAGTCTCATCTTGGCGTGCGCTTCCGCCAACCGGATCATGGACTCGAGCTGACGGGTGGTTGCTGTGATTCTCTTCTCCGACGATCTCAGGTCGTCTCCCAATTTCCTCATGTCAACGTACGCACGCACCAACTCGTTTTTGCTTTCATGTGTGAGCACAGGATTGAAGTTCTCTTTGGCGTACTGGATGTATGCACTCAAGAGCTCCACAGGGAGAATGGTGTGTGCGGAGACTGAATCTGGCACGTCTTCCAAGTACATGTCGGTGATATGGCTGGCCAACTGGCGGTCGATGGTTTCGTCGACCTTGTCCAAGATCAAGTACACAAGATCGAACCGGGAAAGCAATGGCGGCGGCAAGTCAATGTTGGAGGTCACGGGCAAGTCGGGGTCGTATCTGGAATTGATGGGATTGGCTGACGCCAAGATGGACGTTCTAGCGTTCAAAGTGGTGATGATCCCTGCCTTGGCAATGGAAATGGTCTGCTGTTCCATGACTTCATGCAACACCGAACGAGTGGTGTCACTCATCTTGTCGAACTCATCGATGCAGCACACTCCACCATCGGAAAGTACCAAGGCTCCGGATTCCAAAACCAACTGCTTGGTGTCGACATCCCGCGTGATGTACGCTGTTAAGCCCACGGCGGAAGATCCTTTTCCCGACGTGTAAACCCCCCGAGGAGCGATTTTGTGCACGTACTGCAAGATCTGTGACTTGGACGTGGAGGGGTCTCCGCATAGAAGAATGTTGATGTCACCCCTGTACCGACCGCCCTTCTTGAATTGCTTGTTGGTGCCCCCGAACAACTGCAAGAGGATTCCCTTCTTGACGTCATCCATCTCATAGATGGAGGGGGCCAAGGACCGCGCCAACACCTCGTACAAGTCGTCTCGCTGGGAAACCTCCTGCACTTTGGCGATAGTTTCTGCTGAGAGCTTCCTTATCTGCTCCACCTCCTCGGTTTCAGTGGTCTGTTGTTCAAGGGTCGAGGCGTCTGCACCTAATCGTTTGGCGTCGATTTTCTTGATATGCACCACGTCCAAGTACGTCTTGTACAAGTTCTTGAGGGCCCTTTGCCGTGTATTGACACGTACAGGGAGGGACCGGAAAATCCCACACACCTCCACGCGGTCTCCAGCTCTGCATGAGTCGACCAACTCGTCATAAGCACAGAGATTGATGGAATGAGGGGTCTGTCCGTCGGGGACCAAGTCTGGTGTTTCCTGTAACTTGATCACTTGCTTGTCAGCAAAAGACGAACGATTGTGCACAATGGCCATAGAGTTAAGCAGGCCACACACTTGCCTGGGGCACTTTGTTGGCTCTGAGATGACGCCTCGGTCAATCTCCACGGCTACGGTGTGATCACACGCATTGCATTTGAAGAAAGCCACCTTCATATCCGGAATGATAGCACTGGCCCGCAAAACAAGGCCCTTGACGCTTACCAACTTATCGATGTCATTGGGGTTCAATTCACGCATTCCTTTTTTCACGGCGTTGATGTTGTATGGCCTGATGGTGTAAACATTGGTCTCGATATCATCGATGGATGCGGGTCCCGCCGAGGAGTCCGAGAACAAGGAGATCAAGCAGTCCTTGACGGTTTGATCCATGATAGGAATCACTTCTTGGGGATAGTTGATGAGCTGGTAATATAATTTGCGGGTTCCACCGTACGCCAAGAGGTTGGTGGCATCCAAATTAAGGTTGGTGGTGCCCAATTCCTTGATGAGATTCAATTGGCCCACGTAGTAAAGCTGCAGGTCCTCGGGCTCCACGGGCTGGCTGTCGTAAATCTTGCGGTATTTCAATTTGAACAGCATTAAAAAGTCCCTGAACGCATTGGTGCACTCCTGAATCGACACGTTGGTTCCCCAAATCACACGCACGGGTTCGTTAGACGAGAAAGCATCTGACTGTGGCTGCGAGCTATCCAGAGAGAGGTTGTAGCCTGCAGAAGAAGAGAGCCTATCGTCGAATAATCTGCGTCTCATGGGCGACGATGTGACATCTGCGTTGATATCGGACCGCATAGGGCGGCGCACAATCCTCTCCACCTCTGACGTCAAGTTTCCGGAGCGAGTGCCCGCCAAGTCTGAAGGATGGTGCCGACTGGAGGACGTGTAGTGAAGCGGAGACGAAACATCTCTGCGCTGAGACGAAGGGTTATTATCGGACGCCGGATTGGACGAGCTGGAGGCGAAAAAAAGAGGCGATGAAGGCACTGCATTCTGGGACTGGGACTGAGACTGTGACTGCGTATTTGAGGATCCATTTCTCTGATTTGCATCGGTGGCCTGAGCCAGGCTTCTAACTGGGGACAGCGACATGGATAAAGCGGAAGAAAGCTAGGGAATCAAAGGCGGTGCGACAAGCCAAGAGGAAGTCCGAGATTTTGAGGACAAAAGAAACAGCAGGGCCAAATTCGATGCAGACACACTTCAAGTGTTCGATTTGATTGCAGTGGATGGAGGGACAAGGACTGAATAGGAGATGGAGGTAGGTGGAGGAAAAAAACGAAGGAGCGCGTAATTAGTTTTCTGTTTCGGGAATAATGGTGCGCGTCCATGCAGTCCCTGGTGCAGCACGTTTTGGAACATCAGCACCGAGTGCACCCATCAGCACCGAGTGTGCCCTTCAGCCTTGGTCAACAATCCCCACTAGCCACGAAATAATCGTTCCAGGATTGTATCTTCCGCAACATAAGAGCTCTGTTCCTGAAAACGGCTCATGTGTGCAGTACTAAAAGTCAATTTTCTGAGTCGTCGTGTCCTCTTCTGCCTCCTCCTCGACCGGAATTCCCCAGTCCTCGATCTCAAACTTCTTGCGGCCATTTTTAAAGGCATGCTCGCCATGCGCTACCATCATCATGCCCTTATCAGAGAGTACAGGGATCTTTATGATGTTCACGAAGCCCTGCTGGATTTTGGCGGGCTCGTTCTTGTATGCTCTTTCAACCAACGCGGTCATATCTGCGTTGAACGGTTGCAAATGCAAAACGCCATCCATCAAGACCTCGGCCATATGTGTAAGTAAGCCTTCACGTGGGTACAATTCCACGGCAATGGACGCCATGAGCGTGGCTGTGGGGTACAGGCTGAGGATGCTCTTGAGCCCATGGAGAAAGGGCACCATATATGTGGCAGCAGTGCACTCGTAGGAGTATATCGAGGGATTCAAAAGGCCTGGAACCACTATACGGACCAATCTCCCTTGCTTAGAATGCATTGAGACTAGCTTGGCCACACTGTCCACGATCTTAGCGACGTTTTCTGCTGCTCCGGGACGCAGAGTACCCACAGGAACAAACGTCATTTCCTGGGCGCTGGGTGCCGGAACCAAGCGTTGTGTGATATCAAACTGGGCTGAGTATAGGTCCAGAGCACCATCTGAATCCTCGCTCGGTGCAGGTTTGTCCATGGTTCGAAGCCCGTACCGCCAGGCGATCTTCAAGTCCTTCTCCACAACATTAGAAACATTGACTTTCTGCGAGTCTTCGGCCAACTGCGCTTTCTTCTGCTCTTTGCTGCTGCCTTTATACTCGCCAGGTAGGTCTTTGGCCCATGCAACCGTAGGCCCCACCACAACCACGTGGCACGTGATCTTCTTTTCTCGCCGGTTCTGAAGCACTCCCTGTGCTGCAAAAGCCCGGAGAAGAACCAGGGAGAAGTCAGTGGTGCCTGATTCCTCCACGAGAAGTGAATGGCCAAGCGGCAAGCCCTGGTGCACCAAGATCCGGTCGAGATCCGCGGTTCCGGTTGAGACGGTGGGCTGAGAGGTCACCGAGGAGGGGCGCACGCCTCTGTTGCGAAAGATGTTGGAGGTTTCTGGGTCTGAGGTTTTCTCGAGAGTAGGTGATGCTTTTATGCCAGGGATTTGCCGAGGCTGGCTGATGCGGGACGGAGCGGAGGGCATGCTACCAGGAGGAGGCCTGGGTGCGCCCAAAGGAGCTCTTGCAAGACCTGCACCCGAGATCGGCTCGTTTCTCTTTCGGAATGACATATGAACGGGTTGCGGCTTTGGAAGGTGGCCGCTGTGCGGGGTGGTGTGTATTTAAGAAAGGGTGTAAGTAGGAAAGAGGGGTGTTAGGATAGAGGTGAAGCACCCAGTGCTACCATGTAATGCGATGTGTGTGGTGCACTGGTGTGCTCCCGGGAGCGACGTGCCAGCTCCTCGCATCCCCATGAGCAAGCGTGACGGAAACTGGCTTGAAAACAAGATAATCCATCCCAAGCAGGCGAACCAAGTTCCCGAGAACACGCCGCTACGAATCCATAATTGGCCCCATTCATTCTCCTGAGCGTGGATTAAGCCAAGTCCAATTTCAAATACACCTAGTTTACCCCAGAGCTTGGATCATAGAATTGACCCAGTCTAAACCCCCCATTCAGGCGGAAACACACCAGACTCAAACAGAGCCTTTGCATCAATAGAAACTGCAGCTACGGCGGTATGGGATTTGTGGCGTCTATACCTGTGACGCTTGTCACCACGGGCGCTTCGTGCTGTGGAGCTGCTACATGCCTGGCGCTATGCTCATCCATCGGTGGAACGTTTCAGTCGTCGACAATGACGCGTGTGGCTTATGCTATGCTTCTTCTAATTAATTCACTTATCTCGTGGATAGCGCTTTCACCGTTTGTCATCCACCGGTTGGAGAAAATCACCTTTGGTTACGTCAACAACAGGTGTGGGCCGGACGGCAAGGAGTGCATCAGCTTTTCGTCGGTGTACCGAATCAATTTGGCCCTTGGTGTGTTGCACTTGGTTTTGGCCGGGTTGCTAGTGAATGTCAAGTCGACGCTGAACCCACGGAACGCGATCCAAAACGGCGGGTGGAAGTTAAAGCTCTTGGCGTGGCTTGCTTTGATGGCGGTGAATTTTCTCGTGATCCCCGACGATTTTTTTGTGTTCTATGGAAACCATATTGCCATAATCTTCTCTACGATCTTTTTGGGCATAGGCTTGATCCTCTTGGTGGACTTTGCTCATGCGTGGGCAGAAAAGTGCCTTGAGAAAATCGAGCTCGAAGAGTTGACCGGAGGAGACGAGTACAACGCCGGCTTCTGGAAAAAGCTTTTGATTGGCGGCACTTTGGCCATGTACGTCGGAAGCATTGTGTTGACTGTGTTGATGTACTGCTTCTTCGCTGGTTCAGGCTGCGCGATGAACCAGGCAGCCATCACCATCAACATGGTCTTTTCGGTGGCAATATCGGTGATATCAGTCAACCAGAGCATCCAGGAATCCAATCCCAATGCAGGCTTGGCCCAGGCATCCATGGTAGTGTTTTACTGCACGTACCTTGTTCTCAGCGCCGTCGTTTCCGAGCCCGACGACAAGATGTGCAACCCGCTCGTGCGCTCCAAGGGCACTCGGACACTCTCTGTGATTCTAGGGGCGTTCTTTACGTTTCTTGCTTTGGCATACACCACCACCAGGGCTGCTCATCTGTCTTTTTACGATATGTCCCTGGCCCCTGACCCAGTGACTACCCAGCCAAGCGAAAGGTCTCAGATGAGATACGAAGCCGTCAAGCAGGCGGTCAGTGAGGGCTCATTGCCCGAAAGCGCCCTTAGCCAGGTGAATCTCTACGAAGATGAAGAGCACGAATCCGGCACACCCGTGAAGTACAACTACCCCTTGTTTCACGTGATCTTCTTTTTGGCCACGCAATACATCTCGACGCTTCTTACCATCAACGTCACTCAGGATAATGTGGGTGACTTTATTCCCGTTGGCAGGACGTACTTCTCAAGCTGGGTGAAGATCGTGAGTTCATGGGTGTGCTTCCTACTCTACGGCTGGAGCTTGATTGCTCCCATGATTTGGCCAGATCGCTTTACCACGATTACGATTTAGATGAAGGGGCCAAATTCCACCGGTTTCAGAAGTAATTCCAGCGATCAGAGCAAATCGCCATTATGCAGTACGGTGGGCGCATAACCACTAGGACACTGATTAGAACAGACTGGGATCACGTGCCACGGGCTTGCGGAAGACGGGTCCATCGAGATGGCTTACTGGCACACATTCTGAGCGTTATAGTCTCACGGCACTGAAGACGTTTTCAAGGCCATCTTGAAGTACCATCACTGGTCATGGTGGCAATTCCGGAAGAGTGGTCGGAAAGCGCCGACCTGCATATACTTGGCGTCACTCGTGATTGGCGGGCCCAAGTTCGCACTTGAAAAAAGTGCTTCTTCAAGACTCCATTCACCACCATGTCCGCTATTATCAATAAGGCCACGGGCCTCGTCAACTCCGCCGTTGCTAAGTCCACCCAGCTCACCCATGCCGCCATTTACTGGGGCAAGGTTGGCGCCGAGCTTGGAAAAACCGTCTACAAGAGTGAGGGCTTGGCGCCTCCATCGCAGGCTCAATTCAAACAAGTGTACGAGCAGTGCTTGAAGCTTGTCAAGACGCCTAGTGAGCAGAAGGCATTGTTACAGAAGGTCACGTCATTCCAGCCCTCCAAGGAGGCTGCAGCCAAGGTCGCAGTGTACGGGATCCATGGCTTGGCGTTTTTTTCCATTGGAGAAATCATTGGAAGGAGATCGTTTTTTGGCTACCCTTCTGCTAGCCACGAGCACCATTAAGCAGCATGATCCACCACTAGATGTGGGCCGCCGGGCGTTCATGGCATTCGGTGTATATTATAGACCAGTTCAATACAGGTGTAGAATGATGCACGGTGTAGAACCAAAGCAGTTAGCGTAGTAGTGGCAGCAAACGTGGAAGCAAAAGTGGAAGCAAACGTGGAAGCAAAAGTGGAAGCAAACGTGGAAGCAAAAGTGGAAGCAGTAGTGAAAGCGGGTTATGATCAACCCAGGGTAAGGCGTTTATATGGCGCAAAAGCTGAGTTGCAGGAAAAGAATTAGGAGCTTCGAGATTAGGCCTGGCTGTACTGGATGAGATGGGGTTGAGAGATATCCCTGGAAGATCTGTACCAAATATCATAGCATCTTGTAGACCTGGAATTAGACATACATGTGAAGTGGGGCAGTTATCTACGTTTCCCCTTGACTAGCCATAGATAGTAAAAGGGGAACCCCACTTATATGCGACAACAGCCTAACACCCACCCTAGGTGATGCTGCCAAAAACTAGCCTTAGAAAGATAAAGACTCTCATCCGGCACTCTCTTTTTCTTCTCTGTGTACATACAAAACTATGTCACTTTACGATTTTTCTGCAAGCATCAAAATTCCAACCGACGCTCTTCTTGCCAAATCTGGTTTATTGGCCTGACGTAATCGCCCCAAATATTTTTGTAATGTTTACACAATTTTTACCATAAATATTAACCATACACATGACCCTGGTATCGGCCCCGTTTCTTCTCTGGCTTGGTCATGTACTTCTTTTTAGAGAATTGATGCCATAGGAGTCAGATGCAGACTTGCAATAGACTTTGCTTTCGCCACAAGCACATATCTGTTCCGAATTTTTGTCAAGACCAACCCGGATTTGGATGTGTTTGAATGTTTTTCGACAAATACCGTTCTCCGCTCATTGATCGTGGAATTGGCTTCTACATCTATACGCTGCCATCCAATATCCAGGACCTAATCCAACTCAAACAAATTGAGGTATTTTCACGTGCTTCCAGTCCCATAATATTATTCTACCTACATTCAATTCTTTTCCTTATTTGGAATAAAGAAAACGCCAGAGCGTTCGAGCTTGTGTCGTTTTATGGATTCAATATCATCAACTAACATTTTCTGCTTGAGGCGTGAGAGGTGGCAGGAAGTAGCCAAAGCGCGAAATATCATGAATGGATGGACTATGAAGACGATTTAAAAATACAAGCCAATTGGCGATACCCAAAAAATGTGTAGGGATTGTCGGGTCAATCAAATGATCTGCAACCATCAAGTATCAAAACAAGAGAAGAGAAGAGAGGAGGAGAAAAGAGGGACAGAAGAGAAAAGAAAAGAAGGGATGCACTGGTGTATCTGGACAACACAGAGCGCGACAGAATTCACTGCGGAAGCGAGCAGCTAGAACAAAGACGAGAAGAAACTGAATCCGCGTCAATTTTGGAGCGCTCCGCGCGCAATGCTTTGGCCATGTGTCTAGTGGTGGTTGGGACACATTCTGGTGAAGAAAAGGGTAGAATTTCCGATTAGGGACAGACCCATGTGTCAGTTCAGAAGGTCTGGTTTGAGGAGTCACCTTTAGCGGACTCCCCCGGGGCCAACCGGGGCTCTGCTACCTCTTGTAAGTTAGCCAGTGATTCCAGTGGTGAGCCCAGTGAGTTTTGTATGGGGAGTGGTGTTCTGCATTATGCGCCATCTGCCTTCACCAAGACCGCACTGAAGGTGTAAACGCGCAATACTATGCAAACGCACGCTAAATGGTTCGAGCCACCCGGGCCAAATTGAACGCACAAACAATTCAAAAGATTCCATGAACTGATACTCGTTCGTTTTAAACCAAGGCCTGGCATGATCCACAATAGCTATAAAATCACTCTGAGTCTTAAAATTAGAGGGTTGCCGCACCTTTTGGGGAATTACAGTACCAACCAAGGGCCAACGTACAGCCAGCCAAGGGCCCTGGGGATCCATTCTTCCTATATTCAACACCCGATGTATTGTTAAATCTGCTAGTTTGCTTAAAATTTTGTCGCTCAACCGTTCTGTCATTGGCACCACTTTGCCGGTTGGATTCTTCAGTAGCGTCTTGCGCCCGGAAAAGATGTATTTCTGTAATGGCTGAAGAGGGTCTCTCAGAGTAGAGGAACACGAAAAGAGTTTGTCTTGGCGAAACCCACCTTCAGCCATACCCCGCATCGATTTTGCACCCATGGGTGCGCACTACCGAGATGGGTATCGGCCGCACTTGTTTAAGCACTTGATAGAGTGTTTTTCAGAATTCAATTACTCCAACCTAGATTTCAAAAGATTCATGCCCCTTCGCAGTGTTTCAACCCAGGGCATGATGTTTCACCAAAAGGCATGATGTTTCACCAAAAGGCATGATGTTTCACCAAAAAGCATGATGTTTCGCCAAAAGGCATGATGTTTCCTTTTCCTTCAGAAACCCAGAGTTGATAATCTTCAACCTGGACGATGGCCTCGTACGTCCTACATTTGGGGGTGTTGCAATCCCAGGGTCAAACCGGGCGAAAATGACCCGTCGCCCTTGTCACCTTGTTTCGAACAAGTAAACAAGTTTGCAACGGTTTTTTCAAGTTGCCTGTCTGGTTGAATGGCTTGGCCCCTGGGCTTGTAACAGTCTGTCTCGTTAGTTCGAACCATTGTGGCTAGTTTGAATAGTTTTGAGCATCACCGCCCTGGCGCACTGGTGTAATCTTTCAGTACACTTGTTGAATATTTGAAAACACAGGGCCAAAAATCCAGTGCCACCTTTCAACTTTGGCAGCCGTGGCCAATGCCCCAGCATGGTGCTTGCTTATTGCTTGATCCGCACACTACTTGGCTCTTGGTGCCATGAAGCTTGGACAATTGTCTGCGCCAAAGCTCGAGGATGTCTGTGTTTATGAAAAAGGCGACCGGCTCATGCCTAACAGAATGTTTGTGGAGACCCTGAACATGTTGAAGTTCATTGATGCTGCAGCGATTCGAGTCAAGGTACGTGCTTCTGCTAGTCTTTATTAGGGTACTGTCTTCGCAAGCCGATAGCGTCGTGCAGGTGTGTTGATCAGCAAATTTAGATCCTTCACAGCACGCGTCTTCTCTCCATGTTATTGCTAATCGACTTTTATTTCCTCGGCGATTCCCCCAATCCGTCTTTTCCCTTTTGATGTACTCCCCCGTGTTATATATGATGCTTCCCTTTGGCCCTGCTCTTCCCTTGGTCTTCTCTTACCATCTGCCTCTTTAGCCTGCTGCCGCTATTTGAAAGCTTGGCCTCTCTCAATCTCCCTTATTGCTTCTCCCCTGTTGTCCCTACTCTCTAACTCCTTTCCTCGCCCGCTGTCTGGCTGGTCACCTAGACTCTACATGTCCATCACCTGCGTCCCACTTCTTGGAGATCCGGCATAGTAGATGCGGTGCAACAGTACTATCCAATTCAGGAAGATGCCATGATATTGCAGCATCTGATGTACTGGACAAACCGTCTCAGCTAGTTATCAATTGAAAGAGTCAACTCAGTCAAACCTTTTATTGTACATGGCGCTCAAGTTTTCCTTTTTTTTTCTAATTATATCTACAACGTTCCTGGATGACAGGTCACAGGCCTTGTATAGACTGTGCAGCCAAGCAAGACCTGTGAACGGCCTCGAGCTGGTGGCTGCATCTTGCTGAGACGTCATATGTGCCCGTGGTCGTACGCTGATATACTTACACAGGTTTCCAAATTTGGGGGTTCTGACTCTGAGGACTTCCGTAACGCACATCAATCACTGCAACAACGCGGCCTCCCCGGCATCTTTTGCCAATTATCTGGCACCAGTTGATAGCCCGGGGCTTGCCATGTAATTGGTCAGAGGTACCCCTGTTTTGTAGTCTCCCGAGAGTAAACAAAAGTATCAGCTTCCACCGAGTCAATACTTTAAAACGGAGTCGGCAAGGACCATATGAGCAAAGATATTGGTGTTGTTTATTAGCCCAGTTCTCATACCAAAACATCGCTTCCCTCTAAGTCCCATAGTTCACCGCTCGAAAACCAGCGTGCAAGCAATCTTTGGCAAAGTAGTTGTTCTCTTCCTTTAAACGGAAAGTGCTAGAAAAATCCGACTTCGCTGTCTCGACCCTTTCGGCTCGCTCTTTAAGCATTCAATGATCCAGAGGCTTTGTGGATTTTTTGGTCTTGGAGGAGGTCTTGGAGGAGGACTTGGCGGGAGATTTGGAGGATTTAGATGACTTTGATGACTTTGATGACTTTGATGACTTGGTAGACTTGGTGGACTTGGAGGACTCGGAGGACTCGGACGGGACCGTCTCAGTAGGCTTTACCTCGGAAGCATCGGCCGTAGAATCGGACACTGTAGCCTCCTGGGTGAGCTTGGGCTTCTTTTTTGGCCGGAGCGCGGTGCTGATATGCTTCCTTTTGATTTCTCTTGTCCGGATCCGTTTCCTCTGTGTGCCTGTGAGGTGACTGGTATTTTCCATCCACAGACTGAAGCCCGTGGAGCCTGACTGCTTCATCACGTTGATAATGGGCTTCACACCCATGCGATCCTCCTTGGTAAAAAAGGTCACGGCCTTTCCGATCTTGCCGCCTCTTCCCGTTCTTCCGATTCTATGCACGTATGCCTGAGCTGTCTGCGGTACGTCGTAGTTGATCACTAGGTTGACCCCCTTGAAATCCACTCCTCGCGCAAGCACATCAGTGGTAATGAGCACCCAGATGTCTCCATTCTTAAACCGCTTGATCACGTCGTCTCTCTGCTTGGGGGTTTTTTCCGCGTGGATCACGTCCACATTCAACCTGTCGTAAAGCAACTCATGGAAAAGCGCCTTTGCCCTTATAATCGACTGCAAAAAGATGATCACTGGGGGCTTGAACTCACCCTGCTGGATCATTTGCCGTATGGCCACGAGCTTTCCTTCCTCCGAGCCGGTGAATACCAATTTTTGGTCAATGCTTGAGGAAGCCGAATCCTTTAGCCCCACCACGATCCGCACGTTGTCTTTCATGATGGAGTGCGCAAGCTCCTCCACGCTGGACGGAATTGTGGCGGAATAGATGGACTTTCTCAAGCGAGGGTGCTTAAGCTCGGCCAAAATGGAGTCTGTTTGCTCAACGAATCCGCGATCAAAGAGCCGGTCCGCCTCATCAATCACGAGCTCCTCCACTTGGGACAAGTCCACGTGGCCGCTCTTGACCAACTCAAGAAGCCTCAATGGCGTGGACACCAAAATAGCATATTTGGATGCGCTGACAAGATTCTGCTGGAGCCTAGATGCTAGTGGCCGCGATAATATGGCACTGGGAATGGCCTTGAGCCCTTTAGTGAGTGCTTCGAGCTGCTGATGGATCTGCAGCGCCAACTCATTGGTGGGCGCTATAATGAGGCCACGAATGGCGGTATTCTTACCGGGCTTGGCCCTTGTCTCCGCAGAATTAAGCAACGTCTGTATCATAGGGATGAGAAATGCTAGCGTTTTACCCGACCCGGTGGGTGCACATGCAATCAAGTCTCGCTGGCTGAGAGAAACGGGAATCGCCTCACACTGGATAGGCGTGGGCTCGACAAACTCTGCCGCGAGCAAGTTCTGCCGGAGTTTCTTGCTTAGGTTGAACCGAGAAACCAAGTCCTGGAACGATGCGATGGGCAAAGGAACATCCTCCCCCGTGACTTTGGTCTTGCACCGTTGGCGGAACTTCTCTGCATCCTCTGCACTTATTATGGTGAGAGTTTCGGGGCTCTGATCATTGTCGCTATCATCGTCTTCGTCGCTGTGAAGCTGCGGGTCACCCTTGGCCTCATGGTCGAGTGCTCTGTTTTTGCCTGTCTTGAAGAAATCTGTCTCTCGATCAACCTCCTCCTGGATGCTCTGGTTCTTGGGCTTTTCGGCTTTCGAAGATGCAAAGTCCGAAGATGCCTTTTTAGTATTCTTAAGCGCTGCCCCTCTCGACAAAATCCGGAAAATGTCCATGCTGGAACCCGCTGGCGGATGCTGTGGCAGACTCCGAGATGAGATGATCGCGAAACCAAGTTCCTGCACACAATACACAGTCTTCAATCCACACTGGGCAAACGGCGACTTCTGCACCGGGCGGCAAATGGACTGCCTGAAGCCGCCTTGGTCCATGGGCTGGACGCGAACAAGAGGCAAAAGAGGCACGGGCCAAAGGCCCCATGGAGCACCTGCGGTGTACGGATGGGGCGGCCGCCCCGCCCTCTCCCCAGCCGCCGCGAAAAAGACTGAAAAAGTGAAAAATCTCACCAATCAACCCAAGCGCCAATCCCACCACGGCAGTCTCGAAGTCCTGGCAAACCCATCCATAGCGCCACGCCCTTGTATAGTGCCAAACACCCTTATTTGGCCCCAAATAGCCCCTAATACCGCCTCGCCACAACCCTTTCGCATGTCTAGAGTATTCAGCAGAAGCATCTTTGTCCGGGCGAAAGCAGGCATCCGCAAAGACCCAGCACAGGTGCTCACAACATTTAGCGGCAGAAAATATGAGCAGAACGAGGCCAATTTGAAGCAGATCAAGCACTTTTTATCGGAAAAATATGCCATCCCCGATGATATGGCTCTACAGGTTCTCACACACAAATCGTTCGCAAACGGCATCAAGCCGTACAACGAGAAGTTGAGTGTCATGGGGTCCAAGTTGCTCAACTTGTTTTCGGCCAAGTATGTGGTAGGAGACAACTGTACGAGCGAGCTGGCCATCAACGGCAAAAACATGGATGTGTTGGGGTCGCCTATGGCCAAAGAATTGGGCGGCCGCATGGCTTTGGGGGTATTTGCCAAAAATCACAAGCTAAACGATGTCATGTTCTGGAAGTCATACAACCATCTGTTGAGCTTTGCAGAGAGCGGCGAGTTGAAGGTCAGTGCGCAGATGATGTATGCTTTGGTTGGCGCCGTGACCTTCATTCACGGGAAGAAACGTGCGGAGGACTTTGTGATGGAGAAGTTGTTGGCAGTTGAGAATGGGATCGAGGCTCTTGCAGCCCAGCATATCGAACTGGTGTGACGAGATGAAGCGCATAGAGGACAGGAAATATGATGATGGAGCGAGCGAGACTGAGCTACAGCCGGCGGAGGGAGTCATGCACCCGAACGTGCTGCTGCTCCGCGACGGCCACAAAAGTCCCGAGTAATTAGCTCGAATCAGATGGCTGAAACCTATGATGCTCCAGGAGACAGTTTGTGGCTTCGATTACTTCAACGGCTCCCCAGCCACTGCACGATCCTGCAGGCACCGCTCCCACGTGACCCTAGACATGTATATAGAAGCGATCATCACGGCTTCAACCGCCACATCGAGCGGATGTGGTCACATGAATGCATGCGCCACGCCATGCATTCATATTGGGCGTTTAAACGGCAATATGATGCAGTTGGGTGCACATAAGACAGTTCGTATTCAGGTATTCTCAGGGGTTCTCAGGTATTACTAGGCATTCTCAGGTATTACTAGGCATTCTCAGGTATTGCTAAGTATTATTCAGGGATTACTCAGGTACCCAGGTACTACTCAGGGATAATACAGGAATCCATTTGGTACACAGTGTAATGAGTAGTCTAACAGTCCCTAAGTCTATCATACAAAAAACGGTGCATCCCCAGGCCACATGCCCAGTGCGCGCTTCCCCACATGTCATGTGGACCGCGGCTGGTGTCAACATCTACCACACAAGAAAGCATGTCTTCAGACAACGAGTTTGCCCATGCCATCGCAGGCGCAGGCGGCGGCGCCCTTTCTATGATCGTTACTTACCCCTTGGTCACCTTGTCAACATTAGCACAGACTACACAGAAAAAGAAGGAGAAGTCGGAAAAGTCGGAGAAGTTGGAGTCGGAGAAGTTGGAGTCGGAGAAGTTGGAGTCGGAGAAGTTGGAGTCGGAGAAGTCGGACCCATCCACACTCAGCGCATTGAAAACAATCTTGCGCCAAAAAGGGGTGCTGGGCCTCTACTCTGGGCTCGAGAGCGCCTTGTATGGAGTCACATTGCTGAACTTCATCTACTACTACTTCTACGAGTTGACCACCAATGTGTTTGTGCGGGCCAACATTGCCGCCAGGCGCAAGCGAGGATTGTCCACGTTCCAGTCCATAGTCACCGGAGCCATTGCTGGGGCCATCACGGTGGTCGGCACCAACCCACTCTGGGTGGCCAACACGCGGATGATGACGCGCACCAAGGAGTCTGGCGAACGCAGCCACTCTGCAGTCAAGTGTATACTCGACATCATGGAGACCGATGGCGTCGGCGCGCTTTTCGCGGGGGTGTTTCCGGCGCTAGTGCTTGTGGTCAACCCCATCATCCAGTACACCATTTTCGAGCAGGCCAAGAATGTGATTGTGGCCAGCGGCGGCTTGCAGAGCTTCAACGCTGCCAAAGCGTTTTTGATTGGTGCCTTTGGCAAGTTGGTGGCCACCACGCTCACCTACCCGTACATCACGCTCAAGTCTCGCATGCATGTGAAGAAAAGGGAGCTCGGCACCACCAACCTCTCGATGTACCAAGAGATCCGCAAGATCATCAGCGAGGAGGGCTTGGAGGGCTTGTACCGGGGGTTGGCTATCAAATTGTTCCAGTCCATCACGACGGCTGCGTTCTTGTTTTACTTCAAGGAGGAGTTGTTGAGTGGAAGCATCACTTTGGTGAGCATCCTCCGGGGCCGGAAGCTTAGAAAGCGGCTTGTTTAGGCTTTCGGGCGTGCGCGAGAAACCGTCTCCTATCCATTTATTGCTGGGGTTCCATGTCGCTTGCTTGGCCAGAAGAAGTGCTCGAAGATGGGTGAATGACGATCGCTAACAGAAGACAAAGTAAGATAGACAGAAGGCAGGCATAACGTGGGAGACAAGGACAAGGACAAGGTTGGGGACAAGAACTAGGTTGGGGACAAGGACTAGGTTGGGGACAAGGACTAGGTTGGGGGCAAGAACTAGGTTGGGGACAAGGACTAGGACAAGGACTAGGTTGAGGATGACAGGGTTGGGGTTAAGGACTAGGACAAGGACAGCAGCAGAAGCAACGCTCCAGACTCGCCCTCGGAAACGATCCTTATGCCCCCATATTTATTTAGGCCACTTTTCTGACTATGCTGGCCCCTAACTAGCCCCTGGAGCCTCTAGGGCGTTGCACAGCACAATTAAGCTCTCCTTTGATAAACTTGCAACTCTAAACATCCGGCATCAACTCGCCTCTGCCGCGCGCTCTATGCCCTAGCTACGAGAAGTGCTGTCATCTCGGCTGCGTGTACTGGATGCAGGAGGGCGCCCTCTCAAACCATCTCCACACTGCCCTTCCTTCATGCGACATCTCCAAGGCCGAAGCCCCCAGTTCCAGAAGCTGTCAATACGACACACTCCCAATATGGAGCCGGCTGTTTCTGAAAAAGATGCCAGTGCCGTATCTGGAAACAACGGGCCAAGCACAGTCCCTTGTGGTCCTCACCACGGCACCATCAACCAGAACAATCAGGATACTCTGCAGATCAACCAAGGAATCCAGGACACACAGGGCGATCATAATACTCATAGTGGCCAGGCCAGAAATAGTATTCAGGGCAATCAATACAGCCAGGATAATCAAGATAACCAGGATAATCAAGATTGCCGGGATAACCGGGAGAACCGGAATAAGCAGGATAACCGGGAGAACAAGGAGAACCAGGAGAACCAGAATAACCAGGAGAACCAGGATAACCAGGATAACCAGAATAACCAGAATAACCAGAATAACCAGAATAACCATAATAACCAGGATAACCAGAATAACCAGGATAACCCCGATAACCAGAATAACCAGAATAACCAGGATAACCAGAATAACCAGAATAACCAGGATAACCCCGATAACCAAGGCAATCTGGAATACCACGAAAAGCAAGGTCCTCAAGATAATCAGCCTAACAACCAAGAAACCCAAAATGGCAATGCTCAGACCATTCCAGACCTCCAGAATCTCGACGCCATATCAGACACCTCCACCAAGCGAGCAGTGGCCCGTCGAGCGTGTCTTTCTTGCCGAGAAAAGAAAATCAAGTGCGATGGAGAGTCCCTCACGCAAAGGCTGCCATCAAGCTCGGACCAGGTCCTCACGTGCTCCAACTGCAGGTTTTTCGGCATCGAGTGTGTGTTTGTGCAAAGTATGAGAGGTGGGCGGCGCCGCAAACGTCTTCTAGAGGTGCCGACCATGGAAAGCGAGCCCAAATATCTTAAGTATCCTGGAAGAGACTTTTTCATGGGGGATTCTTCGACGAAGGAGACTTATCCAGGATCTTTTCCCACGAAGGACGTCGAGGCAGGGCCACATCAAGGAAGAGACTCCTTCAGTTGCTTTCCCAAAGAGGCTGAAGCGGGAACCGGCCTGAATCTTGCGAAAGATTCGCGGAGGGATACAGGTACATCCCTATCCACGGTCACGACTCCCGTCAGCGCAGCGTTCTCAAGGTCTTCGTTCGGCGAACTCACCAATCTCAAGCTCCCGTCTCCAACACTCCTGTATGCGTCATCACACTTTGACTTTCCGGCAGGAGACTTAACCTCACTGGCTGACCTGGACTCTTCAGACCCGTTTCGCATGCACAGGGGCCGCAAGTGGAAAGCTCACGGCTCTGGTGACAAGCATGGCGGCCGCAGACATAAGCACCACCACTTCTGGGGGCCGGGCCCGCATCATCGATGGAAGAATCATGGCGACTTTGCGCCGCCGTTTGGTCCGCATTTTGGGCCTCCGCCGCCATTCAGGCCTCCTCCATGGGGCCCTGGTTTCGGCCCCCCTTCTTTTGGGGCTCATCCACATTACGCTCCTTACCACCCAGTCCCTCCACTCCCATATTACTCGTATCCGCGGTACGGGCCGCATGAATATGGGGCGAAGTCCTATCGACGAGACAGAGATCCTGGTCCCGGAAGCGTGCCTTCGCCAGAGCCGTTTGGACCCCCTCCTGCTGGCACATCCGAAACTCCAGGTGCCCTGCGTGACTTGAACACCGAAAACCTGAGCCGCTCTCATCTACTGCCCAATGCTTCAAATGACCATAACTACCTGGAGGACGAGCACTGGCGAAAATCCAAGCATGACTTCGGGCCGCCGAGACCTTATGAGTATTCTTATGGCTCTTCCGGACCTCTTCGATATGAGGGGACATATGAAGGGACATATGAGGGCCATGGATACGGCCCAGCAGTTTCTTATGATCACTATGGGCCTCTTTCACCTCGCCGCCATCCACATGGTCCACCTCGGCATGGCCCATCTCCGCATGGCCCACCACCTCACGGTCCTCCTCCACATGGCCCTCCTCCACATGACCTACCTCCACATGACCTACCTCCACATGACCTACCTCCACATGACCTACCTCCACATGATCTACCTTCACATGATCTACCTCCACATGGCCTACATCCACATGGCCCACCTCCACATTGCCCACCTCCACATGGCCCACCTCCGCATAACCTACGACATCATCACATCTACGATCAATATTCTCCCCATCACCCACAATTTGGGCGCTACGGGCCTGGAGCAAAAGGTGAGCATTATGATCTTGACGATACAAAACGATCTCCCGGGTATGGCCCTGCATCAGACATTTATAGGGGCCTTGATTTCGACGAGCAGGTGCCACCCCATTATTTCGATAATAGACACGAGCCATGCAATTTCGGCGATCCCCGTCCCACTGCCCACTCAGCCCTTAAGAAGTGCGACGAATGGCGAACACGAGCGCAGAACAAGTCGGAAACAGAAACTCCGGGCTCAGTCGGTACTAGAGATCCTGGTCCTAAAGAGGCAGATGCAAGGAACATTGAGACCAGCTCGAAATCAACATACCTGCCATCGGAGGATAAGCGGGATAGGTCAGACGGGAGCCTTCTGCAGTCTTTCGGTATGCTGAGGCTTTCGGTGAATGAGAACAAAGGCCGAAGTTACAGCGACACCTTATCCGTGACATCAGACGAAAGAATTGAGAGAAGTGGCCGGTGCAGCGGCGAAAATCTTCATTTAAACGCCTACGAGCTTGAGGAGAACGAGTTGCCTCCACAGAGAGAGATGCAGGACATAATCAACTATTACTACGAGTTCATTCAGCCCCAGGATATGATTCTTCCGCCCAAGGACCTTTTCCTCAAGTGGGTTCCGCTCAGCTCAGACAGTTCCGTGTACCACGCTTTGATAGCCACGATTTGCCAGCAAAAGCCATGGGGGTTCAGTCGAAGCCCACGACACTGGATGAGCAAAATGGAAGCCTTCTGGGATAATCTCTCGGACTATGGCATGGTCGTTTGCATGTTCTTGGTGTGCCATATTCGGGACATTGTCTGGGCACCGCAAGCCCTCATGGCCAACATGGCCAAGTGCTGGAGTATCATACAAGAAAATTACCCACTTGAGGCATTGAACAAGGAAACAAATTTGAATGCGAGGAAGCTGTTTGAGCGGGAATCGTTGCTCCGTATCATTTGGTCTGTGAGTGTGGGAAGTCTCATTTACCGTACCATAGGAGGATATCCGTTCGCACCGCCGCAGATTCTGGGCTCTGGACCAATCACCGTGGAATTTCTAAAGGGCAAAGTCCCTTTCCCTTTGCCAGCTGCAAGCATTAAGCCGAAGCAAGCACCTCAGCGCACTCGGATTTCCACCTCTGACTACGGCAAACACCATGTCGACGATATAGGTAGTGTGATCCTAGCCGTGGAGCACTCTCTGCAGGTTCTCGACCGAATTGGGAAAGTGGAGCTGTTTCTAGAGTGTGAGGAGCTCAGCACGCTTTTCTCATCGCAAGCCTATAAGATCGAAAAGGAGCATGTTATCATCGACCCCTGCGTGACGAAGGCGCTCTTTATTAAGCTCCGAACGGACCTTCTACAATATGAGCATCTTTTGAAGGCAGGAATCTTCGGCAGATTCTCCGACCCTGTGACGGAGAAAGCGGTACCTGAATATAAAGCGTTTGACTTGAGACAGATACAAAACGAATCCAGAGCGCAGATTGTTGGGGGCTTGTTGCAGGCGTGCCGCATGGCGGTGGAGCTTATGCACCTATACCAGGGCTACACAGCGGGCTGCAGCATACCGAAACGTGTTTTGTTCTCCAGCTCAGAAAAACCGTTGCCTGAAAAGAACTACTGGGCAGGTGTTCCTCCCGTGGGAAGCCTTTGCGCTCACTCACTTGCTCGGGCCATCCCTACATTAGTTCTTTTTTGGGAGACTCTTGGTGAACAGAGGAAAGAGGCTTTCGGAGCCGCTGGTATCGACCAGCTCCAGCAATGGTTGGAGATTGTTCAGGAATACCTCCAGCTAGAGGCAGAATACCAAGACCCCGAAAGCGTCCGCGGCTTCAGCGCAGGAATGGAGAAGATCCGGCGCCACCTTGAGCTGTTCCGAATATTGGCGCGGGGAACCAGCTCCTAGATCCTGGCCTTTGGTATTAGGACATGCCTCGACTCCAGACCAACCAACAAGCGGAGGTGATGTGAGGGTGAAAGAAGAATCAATGGCGATCCAGCCTAGTCACGTGCCGACTGCCCACGTGCCGACTGCCCACGTGCCGACTGCCCACGTGCCGACTGCCCACGTGCCCACCACCCACCCCACCAAAGTGGCTCCGCAGCCGCCACTAGACCATCTATGATGGAAATGGCTCTGATGGGGCACGGTGCCCATCACCCACGTGCCCACCACCCACGTGCCCACCACCCACGTGCCCACC
>NLAK01000072.1:0-40681 GCA_002370295.1 Metschnikowia bowlesiae | reverse complement strand
CCCACGTGCCCACCACCCACGTGCCCACCACCCACGTGCCCACCACCCACGTGCCCACCACCCACGTGCCGACCGCCGACGTGCCGACCGCCGACGTGCCGATTACCCCTGGCCGAGTTTACGAAGCGCACTTTGCTCGACTTTATGACAACCACATCAGCATGATCAATCTCAAGTCGCAGCTGTGTTCAAATTTCCGATACAGCGATTTATTTAAACCGGACGTGACGCCTATTCCTGTGCATTCGCATAACGATTATTGGCGCCGGCGCCCGCTTCTGGACGCCCTTCTGTTGGGGTGCATCAGTGTGGAGGCGGACGTTTGGGCATTTCCCAAGGAATACACGGTCCCCGGAACTTACACCCAGAGCACGTTGGCATTAGAATCACAGGAGCTTTATGTGGGCCACAACCAGATGCAATTGAACCCGGACGACACGTTGGAGAATATGTACTTAAGTCGGCTTCATCTGTATTTAGAGTGTGTCAAGGAGCAGTTTCCCCGGAACAGAGAGGACAAAGACATGGAGACGGGCAGCAATTATATACACGGGCTTTTCTACAATGATCCCGCGCAAACACTTGATTTGTGGGTGGATATCAAAACCGACGCCAACGATACGTATCGGGTATTACAGGAGCAGCTTCGTCCGTTGGTTGATAGAGGATACTTGACGTTTTACAGTGAAGAGAAAGGAGTGGTGCACGGGCCCATCACCGTGACTCTTACCGGAAACGTGCCATGGGAGCTAATCGAGGCCGACGGCGATTCTACACGCTACGTTTTTCTCGATTGCCCCCTTTACGACTTTGGGGATGTTTCGGAGGCAACCATGGCGCGGTTCAGAAAATTGTGCAAGTATGCGAGCACTTCTCGGGAGCGAGAAGAGCGGGCGGGGCGCTTTCTAGGGAGCAGTGCGTCCCGAGTCAATGTGAAGATCGCGCATGAAAATGGAATCAAAGCCCGGATTTGGGGCGGTCCGGAGTGGCCCCGCCGCGTGAAGACAGACTACTGGGACAAGTTGCTACAGGACGGGTACGATCTCATCAATACAGATGATATATCTTATGCCGCCAGCCAGTACTGAGAGCACAAAACCTTTGTTGTCAAAGAGAGGCCCTGGGAACACTGGTGGAAGACTGACGGCCCAGGCTGGAAACAGAGAGGCGACCGGCAGTGTTGCACTGTGAGATTCATACGTACACCACAGCACCGGCAAGCTGATGCATGGGCTATGCGACACGCATAGCAAGAGTGCAGATTAGCCCCCTCCTTCCTCAGGTTGGTATGGACTGGAACATTCACCAATGTGACAGGCCAAGGAGAGGCGGCGACTAGACTCCGCCCAGTCATACATTCTCCTCAGCCCTTCATACATTCTGAACCTTCATACATTCTGAACCTTCATACATTCTGAACCTGCATACATTCTGAACCTTCATACATTCTCCTTCAACCCTTCATACACATAGAAGATGGCGGCGTTTGCAGGAACGCAGCGCAAAAGAGTGATGCCCAAGCCATTGTACAAGTTGCGGGCGCCGCCCGGCGAGGCCAATATGGACGCTAGCACCGTGCGGATGGAGAGGTTCCCGTAGGTGCGGCCCGAGGTGTGCGAGGTCTGGATGTTGGACTTGATGGTGTCGACCGGGTATATGGACAAGTTGAAGAGAAACCCCGCGGCGGCGCCGCTGGCGAGATTGTTTGTGTTCTTGCAGTCCGGCCTTATGGAGCCGAGCAAGCCATTGGTCTGTTCGTAGGTGGCAAACCAGATGGCCGTGCCCACCAGCTCGCGGAGCACAGTCAGAGAGAGGCCCAGCCAGAGCCCGGAAAGGCCGTTTCGAAGCACAATCTGGCGCATCACCGAGACGTAGCTATGGCCAGCGGCCGCGCCCGGCGGGCCGGCGCCGGCATTGGCTATTTGCAAATTGCACTTGACCAACTCCACCGGGGTCAATACAAACGACGCGGCGATGCCCGAAACCGCCCCCGACGTACACACGGCGAGCAACGAGCTGGCCGAGAGGCCCGCCATGGGAAACACGTTTTTGGCCTGTTCGTAAGCACCGAAGATCACCGCGGTCTCGAGACACGCGCCCAAGAGCGGCGCCTTGAGGCCCTTGTAGAAGCCGTTGAGAAGGCCTTCGTGCGTGTAGATGTGGCGCACAAGGGCCACGGTGGACGGCGGGCCCGTGGACAAGCGGGCCGGTGCCTGGAGCCGCACCTTGACCGTGTCGAACGGGAACTCGATGATTTTGCCGAGGCACCCGGCCACGGCTCCGCAGCTGATTTCCTTCGTGGCTTCCATGGGTGGGAGAGATGATGCGCATCGCACACCGTGCAGTCTACCATAGCTCCCGCGGACTGCACTGGGTCACTCACAGTCACTCACTCACTCACAGTCACTCACTCACTCACAGTCACTCAGTCACTCACAGTCACTCACAGTCACTCACAGTCACTCACAGTCACTCACAGTCACTCACAGTCACTCATTGTCACTCATTGTCACTCATTGTCACTCACAGTCACTGTACCCCTGACCACTCCTTAATCAAACTCCTGCGTCACTTTGATAATGGCTCGATCCAGTCGTGATGCTTTCATACTTGGTCATGGGGGCATATTCTGGAAGTAGGTAGTTTTGCAATGCGAGTCGAGGGTGCAATCTCGGTCAGGTCGATTCGGAGCTGCATTGGTCGACGAGACCTTGACCACCCCAATGGGAACACTCTTCCAGTTGATATTTCTCATGCTGCCGCCCTGCCAAGCTTGATGGATAAATCCGTTCCAAAGACAAGTAGGTCAACACAAAGAGCTATGAGTAGCCTCTCGATGCTTTTGGAAAAGACAGGGTTCCTTCTCGACCTAGATCAACGAAGGCTGGGCTAATGAGATGTTTGGCTTGGCTCTTGTCTTCTTTTCTGTTCTCTCCCTCTAATGTATTCAGAATCTTCGACTCCAGAAGAGCTGCAGGGCCACTGGGGGTCCGGACAGCCAGTCGGCTCACTCCTTCCACGCTGGCCGCTTTCACTTCCTATCCCGCTCTTTTCGTTGGCTTCCCTTTCTAGTTTCCGCACTTCTCTCGCCCAGTCCCTCGTTCCCCTCCTTCCTTCATCACCTGCTCCACGCACTTCTATCACGCCTCATTTTTTCGCAGCCCAAAATCCCCTCCCTTCCCCCTATTCCCCTTTCCTCTTTCACCCTTATCCCCCGTTTTCCCTTTGGCTACTGTTGATCCCTGCCCTCACCTTACTCATAAAAACTCCATGCACCCTTTTCTAAAGCCAATATGTGCCTGAGTATAATCCAATGCTGTGCCGCTGGCTCCTGGTCCTTGACGTCAAAAAATAGGTCAATGCCATTGTGCTATTCCTGAACTGGATTTGATTGAGCAGATTCTACTCTGCTGACTGAATTGAAAGGGTGTGGAAGTGATGATTGTGGATGGAGCGGGTGGAAAGTGTGGAAAGTATGGAGAGTATGGAATGTATGGAAAGTATGGAGAGTATGGAGAGTATGGAAATTATGGAAAGTATGGAGAGTATGGAAAAGATACTGCACCGGGCAAGTATCAGAAGTGTTGCGCGGTGCTGCCATCACTTTCCGAATCCTAATAGTGCGACACCTTGGTCATCACACCAGTCACACCGGCTCCTGCAACAAACTACATTGGGATCTCGCGGAAAGACTTTCATTCTCGATGCCGCTCCAACCAGGGCGGGTTCCCCGACTTATAGTCACCGAAGGCTGAGCCCTAGTCAACTCGCATCTTCCGTTTCTCATTGATCTCTATTACGAGATGGCTTGGGGCGTTGGTTCACCTGTCCACTGCTCATCTGGACAGGGCTTTGTCTCGCGAGGCCACTGAATCCTGTATTGCGTCTTGCGTCCGCGCGACCACACTCTGAGCGGTTCCCAGATTCCAGGAGGTGTCTGCGCCACATGTCTCAGGTCATCAGACACGTCTAAGCACTAGACGTTACTACAGATACTAATATGATACTAACACTTACACTTACTAAGTACCTCTTCTTCCGTCTGCTTTTTATATTCTTGATACCTCACTACAAACTCAAAAGAATTTATACAAAAGCATGTATTGAGGACATTTTTAAAGTTATTCCCAGGGTGCAGCAGGCAGCAGGGCTAGGCCAAGAGCTCTTGTGCTTTTCGGGGTCTCTGGCGAATTTACTTGTGGTTTCTCGCGTATTCTGTCCCAACGGCCAGTGAGGTGCCATGGGTTTCAACCGGGTAACTGTAGTGTACTAGCAGTAGAGTATCAGTAGAGTATCAGTATAGTATCAGTATAGTATCAGTAGAGTATCAGTATAGTATCAGTATAGTATCAGTAGAGTATCAGTATAGTATCAGTATAGTATCAGTATAGTATCAGTAGAGTATCTGTAGAGTATCAGTAGAGTATCAGTAGAGTATCAGTATAGTATCAGTATAGTATCAGTATAGTATCAGTAGAGTATCAGTAGAGTATCAGTAGAGATCTCAATTCAGAATGTCCATCTTGACCGGGACTGGAGAAGCCGCGATTCTGTAATCTCGGTTGGAAGTGGAGGGCTGGTTGCGCAGTGTTTGCAGCCTTGGCTGCGAAAGGATGTCACTTCCGCACGGGTACATCGGTGTGCAGAAAAAATCATTCAGCCGCACTGGATCCGGAGTGGGCGGGCGGCTGCTTGGGCCTAATCAGCATCATTCAGTGGGTTTCCGATGTGATGGAGAATCCGGTGAGTTAGTAGAGTCGGTGGAGCTAGATCTGCATCGGGGTCGATGGCGTGTTCTGCGCAAGGTTCCTGCGTCTTCTTGCATTTTCCCAGATGGCCCGAGTCCTTGTGCATTCGAAGTAGATATAGATCGCCTTATCACTCGTAACAAGCTTTGCGCCCCTATTTTCATTTACTTCCTCTCTTCGAAAGGGCTTCTCACCGTGGGAGCCAGATTCGTATGTTTTCGGGGGACATTGACCGCTCGGGATAGTAGGCTTCGCGCGAGAATTCCGCAAGCTCAGGCCATTCGGCGATGTTTTTCTCAGTGTAGTTGACGGTGAATGGCCGAATCTCAGCAAAGACTTTGGGGTGTTTGCGGACCTCGGGCACAAAGCAGGTGTCTCTGTCTCCCCAGTAGTCCCTCCATTTTGGGGCACAAACCAACAACGGGTGGAGTCTGCCCATCTTGTCGGTGGTGATTATCTGCGAGGAGGTCGCTCTCATGGAGAGAAAGTCGAGATCGATTTTGACACGGACATTTTCGGCAAAGGAGGCGAGAATATAATTGTTGAGAGCCCGGTCCAAAGCCTCCGCCATGTTGAATGGGGGAGCAAGCGGCAGGCCACTTATCTCCTCTTGGGCATCCGTCCACCAGGACTGAGCTTCGCTGAGGCAGTCGTGGAGGGTCACCTGAGCTTCGCTGAGGCAGTCGTGGAGGGTCACCTGAGCTTCGCTGAGGCAGTCGTGGAGGGTCACCTGAGCTTGCGCGCACATGTCAGCAAAGTGGTCATCGATGTTCACAGGGGCGCATTCAGCCTCTGGATCAGCGACTCCTGCGTGCCAAATGGTTTCAACTGTCAGCCCACGAATAAGCCGCCTTCCTTGCGCATGATGGTTTTGGCCGCTTCTGCTGGCGTCATGTTTTTGAGAAGGCCACCGCGTGGCATTGGGCACAGGGATCGAGACTTCTGAAGAAGACAGAAATGACGGTCTCGACTCGAAGTAGCTCTTTGATGATTCGGTCATTGATTCCGTGGGGCGCCAAGGGGCTGAATTTCAAAGCGTCCAATTGGAAGGCGCGCGGCCAGAAGAGTGGATGGAGGGACCTGGGCTCTTGTAACACGCCTACCCAAGGGTGAAAGGCGTGGATATCCGCGACCGGATTATCGGAGTTTTCGATATTCTTCTTGAACCTCCTCCTGTCCGTGGGGTTTGGGGTAAGTTAGTGGGTTTGAGGCAGCGGTGGGGCGGGTAGTACCTTCTTATACGCGCTTCCCAAAGAGATTTCTTAGTGGAGGGCAGCTGGCGGGGCTTGTAGGAGTGTTTTTTCTTTTCGTCCAAGGATGTCGATCCCATGATGAGTATGGCCCAGCAAGACATTGTCTTGAACGCATCGTCTTCCGGGGCCGACTGTTTTTGCGGAAGATTGGGGTTTGTATTTTTTTGGGATTTGGAATTCGTTGGGTAGGTTGTGTTTGAGGATGAATTGGGAACTTCACGGCCCCCGAGAACAGGAAACGCGTTGGGGCTTGAGGCCAACGACGCTGGAAGGCTCTCTCTAAGTAAGACCGGTGTTTTTGAGAACCCTTTCGAGTCCCTCATTTCCGAGTCTTGGGCACTTGAACAAGATGCTGTAATTCCTGCAGGAACAGGAGGACGGAAGTTGGTTTGCAGTGAACTTGCCCGATCAGCTTCCTAGCATGCAAGGGTAACGTCCTGCATAATATACACGCAGAATCCCTTACACAGAGTATATAAGAAAGGGCTTCCTCCTCGCGATTATGTCCTTAGGGAATTCCTCGTTTGTTCCAGTTTCAATGCATATTATGCCAAACTAAATGGCGTAAGGTGGATTTTCCCACTAAAAAGACAGCCCCCATGCACCTGCATTTTTCCAACAGGATTGTGTTGACGAGTCATCTGTCTGGGGTAGAAGCCGAGGGCGGGAGACTTGTTCGTGGCGCCCAATGTCAAGGCTTCATTGGATTCAAGTGAAACGTCATGTGACGAGCCCCGACCGGTCGGTTGGGAAATTCCAGCTGCTTTCTCTCCTCCATCAGCAGTTATCCATTTTAAAATCACTCCGGTTACTATTCGGCGGGCCTTAGTAGCCTCATTGAGTAGTTCCCTTGCAGGCTGGCCCTGGGCAATGGCGATGGTGACTCGCGTTTGTCTGCTGGTCAAGCTCCGTACGCCGCACAGGACCGGAGTGCCTCCAGATCCGAGTCTAAAATCCCCGGGACGCTTGATTGGCTACGGGCGGTTTGACCTGCACCAAAGAGCTTTTTAGAAAAGCGTCTTTAAGTGCATGAGTACATACCCGAGCAGCCAAGCGTCGATGGTTGGGCGAGTGCAACAATACGCCGGGCATGTATGCAGTACGCCACATTGGCCGCTGGTCTTTAAGGCTGTCCCATCGATCGATTCCAATAGGCCAGCTGCTCTTCATTGGCCACCTTCCAGGCGATGAGCCGCGGAGCACAACAGGCAACGCTGCGGTGGGGCAGTGGCACCGGCATAGAAAGTGCCTTGTAGGGGAAATTTAAACCCTCGCTCTCGGTGGCCAAGCAAAGTGACGTTGCAGCTACCGTGATGCCACCGTGGTACTTGCATGCTGTAGACGCTGCGGCTCGTGATACTTAGCGATGGTTATTATACTATTTATGAAACACTTATCTCAAAGGCATGAATCTGGAAGAAGAGTTACCAGCTCTACCGTGTCTAACAGGAGTGTAAGTGATGGAGAATTCACCCAAGTAGTGACCGACCATCTCGGGTCTGATCTCCACGGTGTTGAAAACCTTTCCGTTGTACACACCAACCACGGAGCCGATCATCTCGGGCACAATGATCATGTTTCTCAAGTGGGTCTTGACCACAGCGGGCTTCTCGTTCTCTGGAGTGGCCAACTTGGCTGCTCTCAACTTGGCAATCAAACCCATTGGCTTGGAGCCCAATCCTCTGGAGAATCTTCTTCTGACTCTGGCTCCGCAAAGCTTGGTGAATTCCTCCGTCTCCAACTCCACCAACTTGGTGAGGTCAACACCCTTGAAGGAGAAGGTTCTGAATGTTCTCTTCCTTTTGTCAGCTGTTGGTTAGTATACGAACTGCGAATGTCGCAATGTGTGGGTAGTGAACCCTGGAGAGCTGGCCCACTGATTATATAGATGGTTTTTCATGGAGGGGATGCATTGGTGGGCGATGGTGCAAGGAATGGCTAGCTATCTCTTTAAGACGGAACAAACGAGGTGATGCACTCATCGCTTGGTGATGTTTAGTTTCTGGGGAGGAATTAGAAGACGCTTCACGTTTGTTTCAATGTAGACAGTCACACCTTGGTTCAGGGAGTTGCATCGTGTTTCACATGCTAGCGATTTTGGATTTAACACATCAGCTTACTTTGGTCAAGCTGCAAATTTAATACCAAATCCATTGGGTGTCATTCACTTGCATTATACTTGGATCAATGGTGCACTCTTGCTATTAGCTCCTTGCACTTTCGGTGTGCTCCTTTCACTAGGCCCTCCTTGTTCTGTGTTATCCTTGCTTCTATATATGCTCTTAAAGGAGGTCCAGGCTCTTTGCTCAACGTGGGTGCTCAACGTGGGTGGGGAAGGTCACATACTAGTCTCAGCCATGATGAATATCGATGTGGTTGTAGGAGTGAGAGAAAAATGTTATGGGAGGAGATGAAAATTTTGCGTGGAGTGCAGGGCTGGTGCGCGGCACATCACGTGGCCGCCGGACGGGGGACGCACTGGTGAGACGCCGGGTGCCAAGCGCGGGTGGCCCCGCGCATGTTGGCATCACGTGGCCGCGGTGACTGCTCTCACCACCTTACCATACCCTTGCTGCTGGCTTGTGCACCGGTGCTTGCTGAGCCATGGACGAGGCAAGCATGCCATGGGAGAACACCTGCGTTTCACTTGCCCTGTCTCTCACGTGACACAGCTCCTGGCCCACTTTGTGCGGGGGTGTCACACCGTCACTTTGGTGTGCGTCCCCATTTCTCAGGCCATGGTTGGACGGGAACCAATTGGGCTAGAGAATCAAAACATTGTAGCCTTAAGATTCACTGCTACTCAAAACATTCCAAGAAACTTGCTTCCGGATGTGTTCGTCACCGCCGGCAATCGATGATACCCACGCGCCCTGTATATGGATATAGAGCCCGGCATACAGGCGTATCTGCCTGGCTGGCCTAGTGCCCTTCTCTGGACAGGGCTTAGGAAAGCACTTCTTCTGAAAATTTTGGTTCAAGCTTTGATGGAGCCTTGCTGGAGCTGGCCAAAATTCATTTCCTCCCAGTCGGTAGTACAAGGTACGGCATATACACAGGCACTGCATATAATGCCGCTGCCTGCCGCTCTCCCTCTCGCATCCAAAGTATAGCTAGCCCAATGTAACTTAGCCCAGGAAGCCTGGAGAAATGAGCGGGCAACCAGAAGGCGTGGCGTGTGCCCAATCCGGCCTTGGGCGTGGTAAGCAGTCCGGTGGTTCACAGGTGAGGTGTACGGGTGTGTAGCCGCCCACCACTCCAGGTGCGTGCATCGAGTGGCTAACGCGAAAAGCCAAAAAAAATTTTCCAGCCATCTTTTCTTTCATATCAAAAGGATAGTCCGCTTTTCCCGCTTAAATTGATTATTCTGAAATGAAGTACTTAGCCGCTTACTTGTTGTTGGTCCAAGGTGGTAACGCCTCCCCTTCTGCCGCAGACATCTCCGCCTTGTTGGAGACTGTTGGCGTTGAGGCCGAGCAGGCCAGAATCTCCTCTTTGTTGTCGGAGTTGGAGGGAAAGACCGTTGAAGAGTTGATCGCTGAGGGTAACACCAAGTTGGCCTCCGTGCCTTCTGGCGGTGCTGCTGCCGCATCCGGATCTGCTGCTGCTGCTGGCGGAGATGCTCCAGCTGCTGCTGAGGAGAAGGAGGAAGAGGAGAAGGAGGAGTCGGACGATGACATGGGTTTCGGCTTGTTCGATTAAACGTTTAGCATAGTCAATCCATCTCAATGTTTAAATACTGTAGGACCCGCCATAAAACAAAGGCCCGGCCGTGCGCGAGCGCGGTCATGATCTACTGCAGACAGGTATCACTGGCGAGCCTGTTCGGCGTGTTGGAATAGGAGTTTCTCCACAAGAATCCCAAACCGGCTCATGCGAGCCACTAGGTCCGCGCCGGATATGCGCAGGTCCAACTTGAGCTTCTGGGCCAACGCATCGATGTACAGGCACTTCTCTTGGTGGTACAAGATGTCCTCGTTTAAGGCCAAGAGCTGCTGTCGGAGCGACTCGTATTGCTCGCGGAGCTGTGTGCGTGTCTTTTGGTTCTGACTGAGTTTGAGCTGTACTTCACGCGCCACTTCTATTCGGTCCTCGTCCAGGACACCGTTCTCATCCATCACCGAATCATCCGTCTCTTTCAGATGCCCTAGGTTCCTTGACTGTTTGGGAATATTCTTTTCCAGGCTCGATTCGTTCGGATTGTCCAGCCTCGGTTCCTCTATAGGACCCAGGTCTTTTGGAACTTCTGGCTCTGCAATGCCACCCAAGTCCCTGCGATCGCCCGGTCCCTCAAGAATGCTCGAGTCGTTCACATCTCGCAAATGCTGGGCCGCATCTCTTGAATCACCAGGACCACCCCTCAAACCATAGTCGTTGACGCCATCGGTGCGCCCTTTCACAGAGTCACTGACCTCAGAATCCACACTGGCACTGCCCGGCCGCGCCAGGCCATCTGCCAGGTCCATGTCTGAGAATGCAAAAAGATGCCTGCTTTCGGGAAGCTCGGCAGCCAACCTGCTGATGGCGTCTATGGTGCCCAAGGCCTCGGCATTGATGCCGTTTGCAGTGATGGGCTGCATCATCTGATACAAACGAGACACTTGGGAATTGACCTCGTTGACCTTGTCTTGCTCGCTCTTGAGTATCTGTTGCACTATCTGGTGCACAACCTGCTTGTTGTAGACACTCCTGTTGTGGCGCTTTATGGCGAGGTTGCACTTGAGGAGGATGGAAGCCAATTTCTTCTCGGAGAACTGGTGCTTTTGGGCAAACCGCCGCATCTCGTCGTCCACCACAATGGGTGTATTTAGCTGCTTGATATGCTCATCCACTAACCGCTTAATCTGGAGATAGGACATGGGAGAGAAGTGCGTCATGATGACAGGAGATACCACGCACCCGTGCCTGCACGCCCGTACCCGTGCACCCGTGCACCCCGATCATAGCGTGCTATGTTGCTCCAATCCCTTGAATATATTTGAAAAGATCATGGGCTGTAGCCATTAGAAACTCGCAAACGACTTGTGTGCAATAATACACTTCATGCGCTCGGGAGTGGTCTTTGGCGCACCCGTACATACTTTTGCATCGCGTGGTCATTTTGGGACAGAAAGACCGTGCTGAAGCACCAATAAACAGAGGGAAAAAAAAAAAAGACCCTGAACTGATTTTGACAGCAAATAGAATAAAACTTCAGCCATTTACTACACGACCAGACTCCTCTGAAATCACCACTGCGTGTCCAGAGGCATGTCCCATCCCGGCGTGGCACTGCTTCCCCAGGAGACCCGTGCACGTGATGTGTACGCACGTTCCCAACATCACGCGCGCGGACCGCCGATAAGACTCCCGCCGCAACGCCCATGGCCCTCATGACTCCACCTCTCTCCGGGCGAAATACGTCGGCGCCCATCTATGACCCCATCCGAGGCGGCAATGGCTACCGTGCCGGTGCCCGGATCGCCCGGGTTCAGATCCTTCTTGCGCTGGTCCTCGGGGTGGCGGCGTTCTCTCTCTTTTGCGTGCTCCGCAAAAAGTACCCCCGCATCTACGTGGCCAACTTCAACCTCCATAACCAAGGCTACATCCACAGTTTATCGCGGCGCAAGTTGCCGCGCTTGCCCAACTCGCTCTTTGGCTGGATCGTCACCGTCTACGGCATCACCGAGGACCAGGTTCTCGAGCATGCAGGCCTCGACGCGGTGGTGTTCCTAGGCTTTTTCAAGATGGCCATCAAGGCCTTGAGCGTGTGTGTGCTTTTTGCCTTCACCGTCATCTCGCCCGTGCGGTACTGGTTCACCGGGCGGGTGGACTACCCCGATCCCGACGAGCCGTCGTTTGCTCGCAGTGCGGCCGTCTCGATGGCCTTCCGCAAGCAGCAGGAGTACCGGTTGCTTATTTGGATGTATACGGTGTTTACGTATGTGTTCACCTTTGTGGTTTTGCTCTTTCTCTACAAGCAAACCACCAAGATTATTGCAATGAGACAGCAATACTTGGGCAGGCAGGCGTCCATCACCGACCGCACCATCAAGATCCTGGGCATTCCGCCAGTGCTCCGGGAGGACGAGACGCTCCGTCGCCACATCAACTCACTTGGCGTGGGTGAGGTGCGGTCCGTGTGCATCGTGAAGGAGTGGAACGTGCTCAACTCGCTCTTCAAGGCCCGCAAGAACGTGCTTCACCTGCTCGAGACCCACTGGGTGCAGTACTTCCGGAGCAACTCGATTTCAGACATCACTGACCTTTCGAATCTGCGGTTCAATGGCACTTTGGGCGATGCTTTCGGCCTCCAAAAAAGACCTGCCAACCGCGGGCCGCAAGCTGCCCACCTTAGTGAGTCACTGACTCTGATATCCGGCCAATCCCACCCCCAAATCAGGGAAGCGGATTGCCTGCGCAGTACCAACTACTCCGACGAACCGGACACCAGCTCCGCGCAGGGCTCGGGGGCACTGACCCCTTCAATAATGGACCAGATTTCGGAGCATGTGGAGGAATTAGCACAGGCCAATGGCGAGGTGCCCATTCTCCCTGGGGAACGCAAGAGGCCGCACTTCAAGAAGGGCCTCTTTGGGCTCGTGGGCCCCCAGGTCGATGCCATCGACTACTACAACTCCCAGCTTGAGACCATCGACAAAGAGATCAGGCGATATCGCCAGAAGGAGTTTCCCCCGAGTTCCACGGCGTTCGTCACCATGGAATCCGTGGCGCAAGCCCAGATGCTAGCACAGGCCGTGCTCGATCCAAAGGTTAACCACCTCATCACCAGCTTGGCGCCTTCCCCGCATGACATCATCTGGGAAAACCTCTGTTTGACTCGACGCGAGAGGAACACTCGTATTGTGTTGGTGATGGTGTTCATCGGACTAGTGTCAGTCCTCTTGGTGTTTCCGGTGCGGTTCTTGTCTAATTTCCTCAACATCAAGTCCATTTCCAAAGTTGCCCCACAGTTGGCCCGCTTCCTAAAGGCCCATCGGTGGGCCGAGAATCTCATCACGGCAATCTTGCCTCCCTATGTGTTCACGATATTCAACATCGTCATGCCGTACTTCTACATATGGATCACCAAACGCCAGGGGTACACTTCTCGTGGAGACGAGGAGCTTTCGGCCATTTCAAAGAATTTCTTCTATACGTTTGTCAACTTGTTTTTGGTGTTTACCCTTTTTGGAACGGCCATCCTCACCGACACGGCGCAGTTGGCGTACCAGTTGGCGGACTCCCTCCAGAAACTCAGTTTATTCTACGTGGACTTGATTATTCTCCAGGGAATAGGCATTTTTCCTTACAAGCTACTTCTTTTGGGCAACCTCATCAAGTACCCGATCAAGAACTTTTTTTGGTGCAAGACTCCACGCAATTACCTTGACTTGTACAAGCCACCGGTGTTCAATTTTGGGCTTCAGCTCCCCCAGCCGATTCTCATTTTAATCATCATCGTCACCTACCTGGTGATTTCAACCAAGATTTTGACTGCAGGTCTAGTGTACTTCCTCATCGGGTACTTTGTCTTCAAGTACCAGCTCTTGTATGCGTGCGTGCACCCCCCGCACAACACAGGGAAGATCTGGCCGTTGATTGTCCGACGGGTGATGATGGGGTTAATAATTTTCCATACCATGATGTTTGGCACCCTTGCATCCGAGAAGGCATACGCATGTGCCTCCTTCATCATCCCGCTCTCCATTTTCACCATGTACCTTTTTTGGCACTACCACAAGAACTACATTCCACTCTCCAATTTCATTGCTTTGAGGTCCATCCAGTCGAATAATCTCCCATACTTCGAGGAACGAGCCGGCGATGAGCGCCACACGCGCACCTTGGATGAAAGACGAGAATTCAACCAGACATATGAGTATCCGAACTTGGTGTCTGACATGGAGGGGGCCTTGATTGCGGTGGACTATGACGAGGCATTATACATCCAGCCGGACGGAACCACCATCAAAAAGCCCATTCCCAATTTCCAGTGAGCAGTGCATTCAAATGAGAGTCTCACACAGACAAGGCTCGGTTTCCAGGAAATGGGCCATTCAAAGGTAAGGTCTCACAAGCACGCCCAAGTTCCAGGGTCAGACACTTGACTTCCCTATACCCTTGCAGAAAATAGCTCAAATACCCGAAGGACTCTCATGACAGCCATCTTGCATTCCTCACTCAATAAAGCCAACGGGGAAAGACTCGAGCAGAGATGGCCAACTAGAAAACACATGGCCACGTGCTGAGCTAGAAGCAGAATCACGGCGGACGCAATGACCGCGGCGCAGATTGACCCATACGAATGGTTGGTGATGACCTGGAGTGCCTCAATGGTATTGAACATTCCAAGAATGCTCACGACTGTATTCGCTAGGGAGGCATTCTCGTAAGGCCAAATAAGCATGATGATGGGAAGCGACTTGACTGCAAGAGACATGAGAATCGTCAGGATAAGCACGCACCGATAATAGCTGCGGCTCCACCCCGGGAGGAGGTTTTTGTTGACGTCCGTGCCCCATCCCAAGATGCGGGTGAAGAGAAACACCATGAAAAAATAGAAGGTGAGTTTCCTGATGCATTGCTGGAGAATAAAGAAACAATATTGCCATAGTGGTGGCGCCCGGAGCACATGGGCAATCAACGGAGTGTTCCAGGGATTTTTTTCTTCGTACGCCCATTCAAGGTACACCTCGAAGAGAACTGATAGGACAAAGTACCGCCGAAGCTTGCTGTACCTGGGCTGAATTGAGGCCCGACGGGCGTTGCCCGGATTCTGATTCTTGGGGTAGCTGTTGACGTCCGGATTCTGACTATTGGGGTCGCAGTTGGCGTCCGGATTCTCACTATTGAAGTGACTGCAGTCAACCTCGTTCTTCACATCCCTGAAGATCTCCTCTTCAACAAGGTTGTAAGCAGCATGGCGATAAGCCTGAGGCTTCAATAAAAGCACGTCTAGGAAAAGAATGACCTTATCGTACTCAATGTACTTGTCAGCCACGTTGCCGCATTTCTGGCATATTGTTAGCTGGATGAACTTCTTCTTAAAGTCCGAATAGAGGCACTTGATGTTTGGGTTGGAACACTCGATGCAGATCATTGGAGATTGAGAACGGGCTCACCCTCATGGAGAAAGCGCGCGCTGTGTGCAGGTGGCGAGTGTCAGATGATGTACTGCAACATCCTGTATACTTGGCTACTCCGGCTCTTATGAGGATGCATTGAAGCTGGTGGCATTGGAAGAGTTGCGGTTCTGCGGTCCTGAGCATCTCGCCAATGTCTCGATGGGCGGGATAGACATCAAAAAACCATGCCTTGGTGCCATGCTAGCGGTGACTCAAGGATATGCAGGTCTCAAGGGTTCAACAGGTTCCAGACTTGGGAAATTGGCATCTGATTAGATAGGTCCATTCGCCCGGAATATGAGCCATCTATGTTGCTATTTAATCCCAGACGTAGCCGAAATTGAATGTATCCGGGGGACCGGGAATTCGGCGTAGCCATGCTTCAAAGCTTAGAGTGCTGAATGCAGATAGCCGGGTTCTGCCCTTCTGCTAGCCTGGCCCAATCCTAAAGACATTAACGGATGGAAGAGGAACAACCAGTTTTAGATTTCGTCCGTCCAATTAGCGAGTGCCGTGGGGCGCAGGCATCGGCCCAACTAGCCAAAGGGGTCATAAAACTATCCGGCACTTATCCATGATCTAGTTTGTCCATGGCACTTGTCCATGATCTAGTTTGTCCATGGCACTCGTCCATAATCTATTGCGTCATTGCACTTGTCCATCCCAATTGGCCCATCATCTTGTGTCATCCATAGGCGTGGGTCTGCGAGTTGGCCGTTTTCTGCTATTTGCAGTAGATTTGTATCATCAACAGTATCCTGCCAATCTCCTTTTCCCGAGAAGTGCTATTGGACACTTTTATGGTGGCGTCATTGTTCTTGCCCCAAGCCAGTATAGAGGGCGCGATTTGATGCAGAGCCCTAGGAACAGAGTTCGGGCGGCGGGGCAATTTCGGGCACAGTCCCAAGTTGGAACGCCAGCCCCATAAATGCCACTTCGACTTGCGGATCAAGTCTATCGAAAAATGCCCTCAACGAATCGCTGTGTGAGTTGGCGGGTCCATTGGCAGAGACGCCAGGCTGGCCAAACGCACGGTTCCCAAACGCAGCAGATGTGGTGCTGGCAGAGGATGCTGTTCCAAATGCACTAGACATAGTACTACTTGCAGGAGGTGCTGTTCCAAATGCAGTAGATGTGCTGCGTGTAGGGGGCGCTGTTCCAAACGCAGAAGGTGTAGCTCCGAAGACATGCTTGGTTCCAGCCGGATCGGAGCCAAACCCACTCTTTGCGGTCTCAGATTGGGCAGGCTGGGTAGGGTTCGTGAATGCGTTCTGGTCAGAGGTGCCTCGTAGGTTCAGCCCAAAGCCACTAGCTCCAACATGCAGAGTTCCGAAGCCGGATTTTGCGGCTCCAGGCCCAGTAGATGCACCAAATCCACTAGAGCCAAATGCAGGTGAGGAATCACGGCCGGTAGAAGCTTGCGCAGCACCTCCGAACCCGGTATTTCCGAATCCGTTAGCCTGTACAGAACCATTTGCTTGCACGGACCCGCTCGCCAGTATAGACCCCGAGTTTTTGCCAGCTGTATCAAAGGCAGATCCTGCATTAGAAGTCGAGTTTCCAAAGCTAGTGGAGCCAAAGCCATTGGCGTTAGAGCCAGTGGAACGAAAACCAGTAGTGCCAAAGCCAGCAGTGCCAAAGCCATTGGAGTTAGAGCCCGTGGAGCCAAAGCCAGCAGTGCCAAAACCAGCAGAACCAAAACCATTGGAGTTAGAGCCATTGGAGTTAGAGCCATTGGAGTTAGAGCCATTGGGGTTAGAGCCAGTGGAGCCAAAACCAGCAGAGCCAAAGCCGTTGGATTTAGAGCCAGTGGAGTTAGAGCCAGCGGAGCCAAAGCCAGCGGAGCCAAATCCTGCGGAGCCAAATCCTGCGGAGCCAAATCCTGCGGAGCCAAAGCCAGCGGAGCCAAATCCAGCAGAGCCGGAGCCAGCGGAGCCAGAACCAGTTGAGCCAAAGCCAGTTGAGCCAAAGCCAGAGGCTGAGGCGGATTTGCTTCCATTATTCGGCCCTAGGCCTGAGCCTCCAAAAGCAGAACCATTCGCTCCAAACCCAGTCATCCCGGAAGTAGAAGATGTGGCACTGTTCTGGGAACCTCCGAAAGGATTGGAATCTGTACTTTGAGTGGCAAATGGATTTGGCTTTGCACCTTGAAAGGCCCCAAAAGGGTTTGAGCTTGCGCCTTGAGACAGCCCAAAAGCTCCTTGGCTGCTTCCAAAAGCACCACTTTGGGAGCTTCCAAATGGATTTGTCCCTGCAGCTCCAAAGCCTTGAAAGCTTCTCTTCAAATCCAGCATGCTCTCCTCAAAGCTCTTCTTTATGAATGGCTTCAATTTCACAGCACTCGATATGCCCACTTGCTGGTACCTGGCGGCCAAAGCTTGATTTTCCTCAACTTCGGATATACAGTACTCCATGTCTCGCTTGCGCAACTCAATCTCCTGATTGTATTGGCTCACATTGTTGCTTGCCACCGCCTCCATGTACTGTAGCCGAAGTTCTTCGACAGATATGTCCCGTCCTTCAATGATGTTGTTAACGGGAAAAGACGCTAGGCCATAGGCTGTGAAAGCAGGACTTGGCCTTAGGTTTTTATAGTCTTGAAGATCCTCTCGAACCTGTGCTGTTAGCGTTTCTGGGTTTGCATTAACAAACGCATTGGCCAGAGTAATCGTATTTCGTTTGGAGTCGGTGCTGATGTTGTTGTTGTTATTGGCATCGATATGTGCAAAACGACACTGTGAACCCATCCGGCACAGGCCGGTTGCGTAGAATTTGCAGGGCTGTTTCATGACGAGGGAAGATGCCTGGGCAGTGTCAAGGCGGTAGTTTGTGGCATACACTTGAAGATGATGACATTGGCGCGGCCGGTGCACGGGTGCACGGGTGCACGGCCCGTGATTTGCACCCATACGCCCAGGTTAGGGCGGGGTGTCCGGGTCCAAAATCAGAAAGAATTCACCTCATGAAATTTGGCCACAACTATGTGGCTCTTCTGGTTGCTCTCGAAAAAAGCCTCCTTGTATAGCGGCAACAACTGCTGAATTACACCTTCTCGGGTGATTTCTCCCCTAGATATTTTCTGGAGAAAGTTCTCGAGAGCTCTCCGTAGGAAAGGCTTCAGTAATGACACCCTGTCCAACAAAATAGCGTCAAATGCCTGGATAAGTGAAATTCCCAACGATGTCGGCACGAAAATCTCGGTTTTGCCCGATTTTTGCCGCACAATGTAATTTCTCAGAAGGATCTTATCGATATGCTCAGCAATCGTGGCATCGGTTCCAATTCCATTTGCATCCATGAGCGCAATGAGTTCCGTTTCCGTCATGTAGTTCGGCGGCGACGTCTTTCCCTCCTTCACCTTTGCACTATGAATTTTGACAGCGTCTCCCACTTGAAATTGGGGCAAACGGGCCGACGACTTCCAGTCGGAGTAGGTGTAGATGTCCAAGAAATTGCGTTCCGTGACCTGAAGGCCGCTGGCAGAGAAAGACTCGCCAAGCCACGAAACTTCCACCTTGGTTTGAAGCCCGCGCGCATCTTCAGAGCAGCACGCCAAAAACCTGCGCACAATAAACTCGTAGACTTTCCTTTGGTCTGCGCTTAACAGATCCATGGCGTTGAATTTGACGGGGTAAATGGGAGGGTGCGCTTTATCGTCATGCTTTCCGCCGCGTGGCTTCCTCATGGCCCCATCCAAAAGTCCCCGCGCATAGTTTCCCCACACACCACTGCTTGTTTGTTTGGCGACGTACTCGCGCAAGTCCATATTATCGGGAAAGGTGTCAGTTTCTGTGCGCGGGTATGATATGAAGCCCGAAGTATAGAGGGACTCAGCCGCGTCTAGCGCCTGTTTTGCTGACATTCGAAAGAATTTGGAGCAGCACTTTTGGAGTTCAACCGTGGTCAAAGGTAATGGTTTCCAGTGGCTGGTGGGCTTTGTAGCCATCTGGCTCACAGTTGCAGCGTCTGGATTACGCATGAGCTGAAGGTAAATGAGCCCCACGACGGCCTTATCGAAAAGATGCCCCCGTTTCCACGTGAGAGACACGGGCTTCTCCGTTTCGTGCGCCACGCTGACGTCAATGTACCAAAAAGGCTCCGGAATGAAGCTCCTCACACGCGTGTATCGGTCCACCACGAAACTGAGCGTCGGGAACTGGCAAGTGCCGTAAGAAACCACGTCTTTTTCGCCAATCAAGCTCTTGGATTTAAAGAGATTTGTGAGGAAACGAGTGAAGGCCAACCCAACACGGAGATCGAATTCTTTCCGGCACTCCACTGCCTCGACTAGTTTCATATTGAGTTTAAGGGGATTTTGGGTAGCTTGTAGAATATGTGCCGGCTCCAAGTGAGAAAACTGCGCCCGCCACGTATTATCGTAATTGAGTCGAGGGTTCTTCTTCTGCGCTATATGCATAATTTCCCAGCCAATGTACTCACCCTCTCGATCACAATCGGTCCATATCATGAGCTTTTGCGCATTTCGGGCCTCCCGTTCTATATTGTCGTGGATTTTGGCCAGGCGTTTGTCTTTTTCTTGAGCGACTTTCGTCAAAAGTGGGGCATCAAATAACCGCCCGGGAATACACTTTCCCCACGCATACTCGGGCCCAAAGTCTGTGGCCAATATATGACCCGAGACTGCAGTCATTGTAACCTGGCAAACGCCGACCCCGGGGAAATTGTAGGAGAAATCGTAGTTCTTGACGTATTTCCAGGGCAGATCTCGAGACCTCAAACTCCCACCAGAGAGAATATGTGCCACTTCTTTGGCTATGGAGTTTTTCTCTGCCACACAGAGAATTCTCATGTAAACTGTGCGGAGCTTCGGTTTGGGATGGTTGTGTGTGAATTGAATGGAGATGACACACAGCGTTTCGGATGTTGTACAGCTTCCAATGTAGTACTGCATGTAGTTGCGTTTGATGCAGGGTGGGTCCCACTTCTGGCACACCAAGGTGATGGGAATTGTAAACAGAGACGACTCGACTAAGCCAAAGGAAAGCCCATCTCATCAGTTCCTGGCCAGGTTTAGGCGATATTATCGAATGTAATCCGTAGTTGGCTCTTTCCCATATTAAAGTCCTTTGAATCGCTGGGGGACCACCAGCTATGAGAGAAGATGAGAAAAGGTATGTAAGAACAAGAAAGAGACTGCGGAAAATTGAGAAGAAGGAGGGAGCGAGAGGCTTCTTTTATATTCATGTGTTTGTGTTTGTGGCTGCATATCCGAAACGCCCCGCATCTCTCTGAGAAGATATATATAAGGGTCGATGCCCCCACCCATTTTTTGGGGCCCATTTTTGTGAGCTACACCATCTATTATTGGAAAATCCTTTCTGTTATGCTATGTGGATTACGATTCGTGGTCGCTCCTCGATTACCGTGAACCCATGATCATAAAATTCTTGAGGCAAACCCTGCAAACACTCCGTACTCTTCTCCAATACATTGGTTTTCACTAACATCCGTTGAATTCTTTTTTGTTGTTCTAGGCGCTTGCTCTGTTTTGTATCCGAGGCAGCCCGGTCGCAGTCGGGTGTATAGATCTGAAGATCGACCACTTAAGGAACCTTTTGCACAATGTTACCAAGGTGACAAGAACCAACATATTCGCTCCAAAAGTTGGCTATCTCACCCATCCATTCTAAGGTTTCCAATAATCCAAATTCCAAAAGAGCGTAAGACATTGTATCTTGGCAACGGACTGTGGCTGCGAAAACTCGTGCACCACGGAATGTCCACATAGTCCCATGATACGTCTCGTTATCCAAGCAGCACTTCAAAGTTCCTCAGACCTAAAGCAAGAAACATGCTATGCGTCGCCAAATGTGGCCCGCTTTTCAGGTGGATTGATGTGTCCTGGGTGTACGGGTCTTGTTTAGAACACTGCTTGACTCTGAACCCCCGGGTCATGCAGGACAGCTCATCCAAAATCGCCGTCACAACTCATACCCAAGTTTGAAAGGATAGTATCTCCATGAAGAATGTCGAACAAAGAATCGAGGCCCTTCTCAAGTGGATGGAGTCCAGTCCAAGTCCAGCCACTGACTTAAATTCCCGTGTGGTTTCCAGAAAGCTCGAAGTTAAAGATAACAAAGTGTCTGGACGTGGGTTGTACTCTAAAGAAGACATAAAGCCCGGAGAGAGAATCATCAACATTCCTCGTTCATTTCTCCTCAATCATACCACTGTGGTTAAGCATATATTAAAGCATAAAGCAACGAATCGCATGCAATCTGATGGTCCGCAGCATCATTCTTTAGACGCGAACAAGCCCGGTTCTGAGGACTACATTGCTGTTTTCTACAGTGGACTTCCGATTGAAACTCTTGAGCGGCTTTCGTCATTCCAGCTCATATCGATGTATTTAGTGCTCGAAAGCGCAAGGAGAGATGGTTCCTTCTGGGACCCTTTCATAGCCATGCTTCCCGAACTAAGTGAGTTGTCTCCAGCCCCGATTGTGTCTAGGGTCTTGGACAAAGAGTCTTCCTCATCGATGTGGTCTTTCTTGCCTCGATCCGCTCGAAAACATTCGGAGAAAGTGGTGGCACGGTATGAGAAGGATTATGAGGTTGTATGCAAGATATGGAGCAGCCACGGGATCATGCAGAACTTAACCGAGTCCGTTGACCTTCAGCGAAGTTTTCTATGGGCATGGATGTGTATAAATTCCCGTTGCTTGTACATGGACATCCCAGGAAGAGAAGGCGCTGATAACTTCACCATGGCACCATATGTTGATTTTCTAAACCACACGAGTGATGAGGAGTGTGGAATTAAAATAGACGCGGCTGGCTTCCATGTCTATACCACCACGGCATATGAAGCCGAAGACGAGTTGTTTTTCTCCTATGGACCTCACTCCAACGAGTTCCTTTTATGTGAATATGGCTTCGTTTTGCCACAGAACAAGTGGAACTATCTTGACGTGACCGACTTGATCAACCCACTTCTCCGCCCAGCACACGTTCGATACTTGAAAAATCACGCCTACTATGGTGATTATACCGTGAACCAAGATGGGATGTCATTTCGGACGGAAATTGCTTTTGCAACGATGCAGGAACCGGCCCCCGAGTCTTCGACAAGGTTGAGTGATTTCATCGGCGGCATTTCCGACGGGCGTGAGTACACACGGGCATCGAATCTTCTTTTGAGACGGATCTTGCAGAAAATCCTAAGCGATTGTAAGTCCAAGTTGGACAGGCCAAGTGAGCGTGGGTGTCGGAGCGTGCGCCAGTTGTATGAGGATATGATGCATATTTGTAAGGCTGTGCTCCCAGAGTGTCATAATGATGCCGAATATTAAGGAGGTCCAAACAATAAAATCAGTCACTGGTAACAAGCGTCATGAAGAACACTTGTTGATTTGAGCCACGACTAAAACAATTGCTCTTGAGCTCTCTCAATGCCCAACTTATTCTTAATCAAAGAAACCATGAGATTGTTAGTAGCCGTCGGGAGGTTATGCTTGCGGCCCAAATAAGATATGTATCCGTTGATGGAGTCAATCTCGGTGCGGTTCATGCGCCTCATGTCTTCTCTCATGGAAGAGCTATTTTTGGCGGTGCTTTGGCACACGGAGAGAACCAAGGAGAGAATGCGATCCGGAGCTAGAACCGTGCCGGCCTCGGGAACTGATTTCAATATGGCGTACTCACGGCGAAGACACGCTACGCCCTCCAGAATGATTTTCTGCATTGTTCGGCTGGCACCGTCTCCGTAGAAGAGGTCCCCATTCAAGCAGTCATAGATGGCCGAAAGGGGATTGATGCAGGAGTTCACAAGGAGCTTTTCCATCTCCTTGAGGAGGAAGTCCTGGTGGCAGATGTGCTGAGCGGCTAACGCGGGGCGGTCTAGAAGCGCCTGGATCAAGGCGTTTTCGGGCGGCAGTTCGCCCATACGAGCAGAATCATTGTGCACATTGGGTAGCTCAGATATGAACAACTCCCCGAGCCCCACGTGGTGCACGGTGCTCACGTTTGCCTTGTAGGCACCATGGGTGCTGATGGCCTTATAAATGCGGGGCATTTCACGCGGGTTGGGCCAGAAGGCCTGCTGAAGCTTGGGAATGACGCCCATGCCGTTTTGGATGAACAAAATGCTAGTTTTCGGCGACATGGCCCGGAGATACCGCGCGAGGGCTTTTTCGGTGGAGTAGTTCTTGGTGGCCACCACCAAGTTCTCGATGCTTTGCACGTCGTGGGCCCGGGACGTGGCTGCAATCGGCGTGCTTGTGGAGACCTTGTCAGTACCCTCGGGGCGTGCAAGTGTGACTGCACCGCCGCTGTTGGTATAAGAATCTAGGGCTCTTTTGGACTTGAAGATGAGGCTGGGAACGAGTCTCGAGCCCAAGGCCAACTCATGCGCCACAAGCGAGCCCATGGCGCCAGGCCCAAGAATGTGGACCGACATTGTGGTGGGGATAAATGTCTGGGCAATGCTTCAGCAATGCGAGGAGTCGACTAATGATGGCCAATGATCGGGCGATGCAGCTTGAAAGGTGCAAGTGGGAATGAAGGATGGCCCGGAGGGCGCGCGTCACGTGCCGCCTGCGAGGGGGAGAAACGTCCCTCGCTAGCCACGCCAGGATTGCATTTCGTTCGTTTCTTAGTAAAAATTCGTTCGTTTCTTATTGAGCATTCGTTCGTTTCTTATTGAGCATTCGTTCGTTTCTTGTTGAGCATTCGTTCGTTTCTTGTTGAGCATTTCGTTTGTTTCATTGAGCGTTTCGTCCGTTTCCTCGTGTGATGCTTGTGGTGGGACTCACGGGCGGCATCGCCGCAGGAAAGCTGACAGTGGCTAGGTACTTTTCCCAGCAGGGCATCCCCATCATTGACGCAGATGTCATTGCAAAACAGGTGGTGGAGCCGGGCACCCCCGCGTACGGCGCCGTGGTCAAGGCCTTTGGCGATGTGCAGGGCCTCTTGAAAGAAGATGGGTGGTTGAATCGCGAAGTCTTAGGACGGGCCGTTTTTGGAAACCAACAGAGGCTCAAGACCTTAAATCGCATTGTTCATGGCGCCGTCAGGAGGGAGATTTTGCGGCGGACTTTGCAGTGCTACATCAAGGGCCACTGCATGGTGATTTTGGACGTGCCGCTCTTATTCGAATCGGGCCTCAGCTACATGTGCGGGCTAACGGTGACGGTTTCCATTGACGGGGACCTACAGAAGAAGCGGCTTTTGGAGCGGAACGCCGAGCTCAGCGAGGAAGATGCTGACAAGCGGATCTCGAGCCAGATGTCCATGGCGGAGCGCGACGCTAGGGCTGACCACGTCGTCACCAATAATGGTGATTTGCAGGACCTTCACGAGTCGCTATCTGTGCTTTTGAGCGGCATTCGGCCGAGCAGCGTGTGGACGCTTTTGGATCTTTTTCCGCCCTTTGGCATTTTAAATGCTCTTTTGACAATGTTGATCAGGGCCATTAAATACCGGGGCATTCTGCATGGCAAGAGCCTGGCGAAGAAGGATTAGGCAACTGTCGCGAGGTGATTCATGTTGATGGACGAAGATTGCGATGGATGTTGGGTGGATGGTTGCGATGGCCACTGAATCCATCAGTACTTTGTTACACGGTTGACACTTAGTTGATACCTGATCGATTCTTTGGTGATACCGAGTTATGGATTGGTGCGTGAAAATGCTACGTGCTGGGTGGCTAGATCCTCCCCGGGCAGCAAACCACAACAAGTGGAATCCCACAAACTCATGGTCGCAAAAAACAAGCACCAAGGACTTGGAAGGTCGCGATTGAGACGTGGGCATTCTGAGCCACCTCATACTGTTTGGGCACGAAATACATACTGGCCCGGAAGTTAGGGAGGTCTAGAATATTTTGGAGCCACAACAAATCTCGATGGTGGAGGTCGCTGACTCCAGCAGGAAATGAATATGTGAAGCCAGGATACCAGTGCCCTGATAGCACTCTGATGCAAGCTAATCAACCCGATTAGGTTTTCAATGATTGGCGGCACGCTCGCTCGTTTATGGTCCTCCAGGGAGGTCGGTGCTGCTGGTAGGCCCGCTGACCACACACGAGAGGCGAGCCAGACACCACTAATTCTGGGGGTTTGATGATTCACGGGCAGTATGACAATGCACCGATACAATTCAACGCTTTGGAGGCCCTTTGGCCAAACCGGGCTTATACACGGCTTAGATTGTCAGCGGAATGATCATTTGCGCATTATAGGGACAAGTTGTTTCTAAATGTGCCGATGGAAACCTTGAAGAATGGATCGTCAGGTGCCAGATGGCACACTACTCATGAATGCAAAGTTAGACACGGTGTGCGAAGTGTATTCGCTCGAGATCCCGGAGAGCAGAAGGGACTTTGTGCTTTGCCGTTCCAAGCCGAGCTCTCTGTCCTTGTCACGCCACGGGAGCCCAACCACGGCGGCACTCGGCCAAGTGAGGAGGGAAAGAGTCCTCCGATACCTACCTTCCAGGCTTCGACGAGGCGCCAGTGCATCACCGCATGGAACGTGGTGGTCTTGGTGCAGCCTCGGAGGAGAAGCCATTCGTCTAGCTCGCCGCATTGGGCCTTTCGGGCTGTCAAGGGCTAAACGCCGTCCTTGGCCAGTTTTCCTCCACAAGTGCAGGTCCCCTTGTGTTAGGGATTATCAAACGTATCTTTAAGCACTAGGCGTTGCTGAAGATATAGTATGCCTCAAGCGTGCATCTTTCAATTCCAAGGTACTGATGAGAAGGTTGAAAGACGCATACAATTTTGGGCAAAGATAATTCAACAAAGGATGATGGTGCTCGTGATGGGGCCGGGATCTTCCTCCCTCTGAATAACAGTTTCGGGATGGTTTCGATGAAGTTGAGGCCCTACCTGGTCAGATGGGCGGGGCAAAGGGGAGGGCTCGGGATTAGCAAGCAGGTCCAACTTGAGTGTTTTTTTATGCGATGGAGAGAATATCAGAGACATCGGGCACTTGCACGTTTGCAAGCGACGACCGGGGTTCCTGAATCGGCGCCAAAGAATTGAGACAGACACGCTTTGAATTCGCTTTGAATTCTGAGCAAGCACCGTCGAGGGAGATGTCGCGTCAGGCGGGGAGGTCTAGATGAATTCCGAAGACCGTCATAACCTCAACGAAAGCGGGGCCCAGCAGGGCCAGCAGTGGAGCACCGTATTTTTCGGTTCAATCGACGGTTAGCTTTAGACTGAGATGGTCCTTTCGTTGGACCAAGAAAAGAAAAGGATAGCACGCTTTAATATTAAGCTGGTCTAGAGAGGTTAAAGCCCTTGATTCAGTAAAAATTTGGTGATGTATAAAGCAAACTCAAAGCCCACGAGTATCAAGAGCAGACACGAATGAGTGAATTCAAATGAGAAACGAAATCCAACAGGGTGAGCTGGCCACGTCTTTGATGAGATTACATGAAGTTGCTTACCACTAAGTTTTGTAATGGTTGAATCGTCCATTGACCGGATCACGTGACCCACGAAACAGTCTTGTAGCAGGAAGGTCACAAGTTAGCCTGAACATCCCACTAATTGCAGCCGTGTTTTGGTGACGACTCCATCGGTCTGGATAAACCTTATGGGTATTCGAAAGAGCCTATTACAGCCGAATTGTGCTTTGGTGCAATACAACGTAATGAGAGGATCTGGTCTGGATCGTTAATTCCCATTAGGCGACCGCATACCAGGAGCTGCCAGTGGCCAATCACCAAACCGCGATGTAAGCCCTTGTCAAGAAATTGTCTGCATAAATGAGCCGCATGGCTTGACCATTGACCAATTATGTTATTGATCATTCATGTTATTGATCATTCATGTTATTGATCATTCATGTTATTGATCATTCATGTTATTGATCATTCATGTTACTGACCATCCATGTTACTGACCCTCCATGTTATTGACTGTTATTGACCATCCATTATTGACTGTTATTGACCATCCATTATTGACTGTTATTGACCATCCATTATTGACCCACTTGATCGTTCTAACCATTGACCGTTACATCACTCTATTGACCATCTCTACCGATTGTCCCCCCGCTAGAACCCTGACCGTGCGCGACCCACAGTGTCAGTTTTGACTCCGTCCTTGAAGCCTAACGGAAGCAGGCGGAACTCTGCCACGGGCTCCAAAGAAAGCAAAGCACCGCCTTTGCTGGTTTGTTCAAAAACCCGCTCGTGCTAGCTTTGGGTTTTTGGTTTGCATCAAGAGCTTCTCGCTTGTGCACATTAGTGGAGGATTGGGTGCAAAATTCACCTGCCAAGTGCGCATGAAGGCGCATGCTGGGGCCCGAACAAAGGCTCTTTCTGCCACCCATCTTTTTGATCCGTCGGGTCTGCTGATAACCTTGCAACAAATTTTTAATCATTATGCAAGTTGCAGATGACAAGTTGCAAAGATGACAAGTTGCAGATGACAAGTTGCAGATGACAAGTTGCAAAGATGACAAGCTGCACAGGACTCGCTAGGACCTGCACAGGACTCGCTAGGACCTGCACAGACCTGCACAGACCTCCACCACTGGCGGGCACCTTTTTTTTAATGAGAAGAATATCTTTGGAAATGTCGAGTGGTTAGTTGTACCATTGATGTTCTCTAAAAAGGAAACACCTATATTTAGGACGACTAGCCACGGCTGCGTCACTGCAGTCGGCACCAGCCCGAAAGGTGCAGGTCGGCTACTTCACGGGAGGGACATCTGAGGCCTCCTAGACGCAGCACATTGCATCGGGGGCGGCACTGGTGCCACGGTAAAGCCTCGAAGAGGAACGGTCGGAAAGGGCCCGCCTCTCATCGAACTCGCTCGGCCAGATCGCTCATTATTAATCCTCTCTCGCTCGGCCAGATCGCTCATTATTAATCCTCTCTCGTTCGGCCAGATCGCTCATTATTAATCCTCTCTCGTTCATGGTAGCCGTCAAAGCCCCCTCTGAAGGGCCATCTGGACCTTGAGAATGAGTCGAAGGTTTGTCAATTATCCGCAATTTCACAGCGGTATTAACTTATTCAGCACCAACATCTTCATCGCAAGACCACCCGAATCGTGCCTTGCCTCAATTGCCTAGATATTTCCTAAATCCCTTGACCATCCGGTCTCTTAAGCTCTTATGAGCAGTGATCCTGCTTTCTTACAGAGGTGAGTCCACTGACCCAGATCATACACAGCTCAGTTCTGCACATGGTGCCTTACCCATGCATGGATCCTCCAGAGAGTGTTGGAACATGAGAATTAGTGTCCTTTCCTTTCTACGGAAGGGAGTGCCCAAGGTAGAGGGAAATCAATCAGACGAGGAAGTGGGCTTATTATATTTAAAATGCAAGAAACAGAGATGACTACAAGTTTCAGAATTAAGGAAGTTAGCGGACTACTTGAACCCGACTGGGAGGGTATATAACTCCCATTCTCATACTCTATACAACAGGTTTGAATTTAGGATCACGATAATACCTGCCCTCGCTATAGAAAAGGTAGCGACGTATAAACAGACGTTTTTCAACGTATCCAGATGAATCCATACCACCTGCAAATAAAATACACAAGATAGTAGTTAAATCTAATCCAGAACTAATCAATTGAGCGGTATAGAGCCTAGTGAAGAATACTTACTATTAGTTGATCTTGCAGCTACTACATTTCAAAAGCATCGACTCTACTTATTTCTGGTTTATCAGCCCATTATTATGACCTTGTTGTTCCTGGTCCAAATGGTAACACCAACATAAGAATGCTGATATTAATGATCTCCTAGAGCTCATAGATTAAACTCTTTGTACACTTTTAGTGAGCCAACAGGAAAGGGATGCAGCTTCGTGGCTTTCTCGAAGCTCAACGCCGCCTCAGACGCCACTCCCATCTACACTAGCCCGATTGCCCCAGTGAAATCATGGCCCCCAGTGTTTTCATGGGTAGCGCACGACCCGTGGTGGATCACACCGCTCCAAAAGATGGCACTCTCCTAAATCTCGGTGGATTCTCCACGTGCACTCTCATTTGCCTCCCTTTCATGATTCTGCCCCCAAGTTCAACTTGCTGGCCTTGGAGAGACCAAAATATTGTACCTCTCGGCAAACCCAGGATGGTGGTGTAAAATGAAATCTGTATAGAAGCTTGGGTCGGACGGATGCTTTCTTCTATTTGACGAGACCGCATGCCAAGGACTGGCTGAGATTCAAGTCAGCCATAGTCTTCCTTGGCTGCTTGCTCATACAGTCTGGCTTTCTCAGCTTGGCTTTTTAAGTAGGACTTTCTCGGCCTTGTTTGACGCTGAAAGTCCCCATTGGTAGACCCACATGTGCGGATTCAACTGGGCTTCTCATTACGCTTGACTGGAATGACTTCGCTCCAGTGACGACCACCAGAATTTTCCGTTCCTCAAAACAGCCTGTTGTAGCTGCAGGTCATCTCCGTATCCCCCACAAGACTATCCTCCTCCTCGCTTACGGCAGTAATTTGAACTCGGGGACAAAAAATCCACATTTGATCTTGAAGGTTTCTCACAAACACCGAGCTTCGATATCCTCTGCAATGGATGCCTTGAGGTACCCAATGGAAGATTATGCCCGCCAGTACTGCGCCAAACTGTGGAGCGTATCAATAACCACAGGCAAAAATGCATTGACACTGTCGATTATGAGGTTCTGGAAGTGCAAGATGGCCTCCTCCTCGGTCATGTCCAAGGCAAACTTCTCCTCCACCTTCTCCACCGCTCTTTTGGGGTCAATCTGGATATCGGGGATGTTGGCATTCAACATGAGCTGGAAGAGGTTGAGGATCAAGTTGCTGTTTTGCCGCAAGGTCGTGTAGGTGATGAAACAGTAGCTCTTGAAGATTTTGAAGTTGTTGTGGTTCATGCCGCCCATGCCGTCAATCACCTGAATGGGCAACTTCATCAAGGGCGGGAACGGCTTGGGGTCTCGGCCCAAGATGTAGCCGAAATCAGCGTGCCAGAACTTTCCGTTGGGCGAGAGAAGCAAGTTGTCCAAGTGCCGGTCCCCAACACCCAAGATGTATGTAATCACACAATATCCAGCGCACAGCTTCACGTAGTTGTCCATAACCACAGGCGACACCCCCAAGTCGGAGGCGATGGGCTCCTGCTGGCTGGCATGGTCCGAGTGGCTGGCATTGGCTTGTCTCAAGATGGAGCCTTCTTCCGGCTCCTCGCTGTGCAGTTCTTGACTGTTGAGCTGAAGATACTTGAGAATGCCGTTCTCTCGCGTGCCGTTGGACTCCAAGTTCTTTGAAAGGACCGAGTCGAGAGTCTCGTTGGGGACAAACTGGATCAACCCGGCGATGGGGCTGGTGGCCAAGATCTTGTACGGGGTTAGCTTCAAATTCAAGTTGTCGTTTTTCAAGAGCTGATCCATGAGATTGATGATTTGGATCACCAATTGGTCCTGGCGCAAGTCGTCGCCGATCTTGAACATGAGGGCGTACTTGCCGTGTTTCAGGCGTCCTCCAAAAATGGACGCCGACGACTTGCGCCCCATGCTAACCACGGTCTTGAGGGTGATTTTGAGCGGTGCAAGCGAGCTTTTAAAGACAGAGCACTCAGCGGGATAACACCCACAGATCATCACGTCCGGGTCTAACGGAAGGGGGAACGGCTCGGCAAACTTGAGCATGCCATTGGAGGGTTCGGCCAAGTACTCCCGTAAGAAGTGCACCTTCTTGGTCGAGGGGTCATTCTTCTTGAACGACGCCCGCAAAAGCTCCACAAGCCCCGTGAGCTTCTTGACGAACGAGATCTGCCGCTTCAAATGGGAGTATTGCGGCAGATTTGTCTGCGCACAGTGCTTTTTGAGCATTTCAATGTAAGTATTCAAGACGATGTTGTAAATGGAACGCGGCGACTTGTCCGTGGACTCTGCCCGCATGAGCTGGTCCTCATTTTCCACTTTCACGTACCAGTAGAAGAAATTGCCCAAACGAGCGCTTTTGACAGACTTTTCAATGAGGAAGGTGGCCAAAGGCGCATCCACTAGCACATCCGGGTCGCTGGGTGCGCCAGCCCGCTTCAAGTTCTCGTACTTGAGCGCCTGCACCAACTGGAGAAGGTAAAGGAGAAGCTCATCGGCGCTGGCCAAGGTGAGGCGCTGCACGGCGAAGCGGCGGAGCTGCTGGCTGCAATCGAAGATCTTGTTGATTTTGGCGTCGTCGCCCGGCGAAAGATCCTTGATATCGACCGCAATGGAGTGGTTGCGGAGGCCAGCCAGGAGCGTATAAGGATTGAAGTTATTGGAGAGGAGCTCCAAAGCATCGCCAATATCGATGCGGTCCACCGACCAGTAGGGGAGGATCTCGGAAAACACATGGTCCAACTCCGCCTCATTTTCCCAGTTGAAGGACTTGAGGAACTTGGTCAAGAACTGCTTGGTGGTTTGCAGCGGCGCGGCTTTCTGCAGATCGTCGGCCAGGTTCTTGGAGAAGTAGAAGCGGTATTTCCAAAGGTTTTTCTTCTCGTAGTCGTTGAGCACCGCGCTGGACGGCCGGTTCAAGATGCGCCATAGCTCATCCCGCATATGTGGCGAGGGCTTGATCTCCTTGTCTAGGTTGCTGTTGATGTGGATGTTGGACGAGAGCTTCTGGAACTTGAGCTCGATGGGATCGAGCACCTCGCCTGTGCTGTGATCGGCTGACGAGTTGTAAGCGCAGATCTCGGCGTTGGTAAAGTCGGGGTCGTAGATCTTGGCGTTGCTGCCTCCAGGGCCGGCCATGTCGATACGGTTCAACACTCTTGTTTCTGGTCTATCCTCTACCTGGGCAGTGGTGCGGGGGGCCAAGTCTGCGAGCTTATAGGTGACGTCCAGGTATACGATGGGCAAGGCGAAGTTGGGTAGCTCAATAAGGAGAAAGCTGGCGGAAGCGTCTTGGTGAGGGGCCATGGCTGCAAACGCCTGCGTATCTAGCCATGGCACTCTGTGGAAGTGTCCGTTTTCGTACTGGGCAATCCGGTGGTATAGATCGTCTTGCTCCAGCTTTATTTTGGCAGGCCCGTCGTTTTGTTTGGCAGGCCCGTCGTTTTGTTTGGCAGGCCCGTCGTTTTGTTTGGCAGGCTCATCGTTTTGTTTGGCAGGCTCGTAGGTTTTGATCTGCACCTTGCATAGGCCCTTTCGTAGCGTGCCGTGGTCATGGCTGAAAACCGGAAGCGTGCCCCAGCCAAAAAGCACGGGGCGTGCCTCCACAACCTCGTAGATGGCCATAGAATAGTAGCTGTTGTAGCCGAGCTGGTTGTAGTTGACCGGGAGCCGCACATACACATTCCAGTCCCGCTTGTTGCCATGGAACTCCCGAAACGGCGTTTGCACCTCCTGGCACACGGGATTGTGGTTTCCGTCGTAGACTTGCACACGGACAAAGAGGCTGGAGTTGGCGGAGACCTTGCTAAGGATCTTGAACGTGGAGGCGGAGGCGAACTTCTGCAGGGCGGAGGCGAGCGTCAGGGGCTTTGGGGTAGTGAGGGAGCGGATCTTGAGGTACACAGGGATGTCGAGCGCCCGGAGCAAGCCAAAATTGGCGGCGGTCTGGCTTTTATCCATGGGAGTGGCTAACGAGTGGATGATAGAGGTAGGCTACATACGGTAGCGCACCCGTGCACCGCGCACTGTGCACCGCCTCTTGAAGCAACTTGCAAATCGCTTGTTGTACTTCAGATGCATGATGTTTTCGTATTTACATTATCGCGAGCAGGCCCTGCGTTTGCTGGGGCTGGCTCATAGGATCATGTCTTGTGCAGATGAGCAATCGACCGTTAATGACCCTAGACCATTAGACTAGACCGAATGACTTGATGGCCCGCCGATGGGATGATCTGCTCTTTCTGGCCATGAATCCATTTCTTTGCCAGACTAGTACAGACCTGTTTAGTAGGCCCGTTTAGGAGGCCCGTTCATTAGGCCTGTTCTTCAGGTCAATGATCAGACCAATCAGACCTGTAATTAGACTTTAACGAGCCTTAGACTTTAACGAGGCCTAGACTTGAACGAGGCCTGTAATTAGACTGTGATGATTCCCGTGAATTAGACTCGTTACCATAAAGTGATGACCGACGCAGTGTCGATTTTAACAAACTCGACCCGCCCACGCCTAAGATTTATCGGACCTCACATTCTGGCCAAACCACATATACTTCTGATCTGCCGACTCGTCGTCGGAGGAATCGGTGCCGGAACTCGAATGGAGCTGGTAAAATATCGGCTTCTTCTTCTTATCCTTATCAAGCACAGACGGCACGAATTTGAAAGAGCTCGAGCGCAGCAGCCGAGTGCCGGTGGCGCTGCGTGCAGGCATGGCCGGGCCTGGCGGCGTGGATTCCACCAGTTGGTCGTCATTAAAGTGCATAAACCCTTTGTCGCCTGATGGGCTGCCCTTTTCGGAAATGGGACCAAACTTTGGCGTCGAGGTTTGGGGCCGCTTTCTTTGGAGCGACCGCACTCGGTTGAGTCTCAGAATCACGTCGTTCATATTGGGCGAGTGCTCGTTGTAATCCTCCAGCTGGTCGCGTGGCGACATGGACCCGTTGGTTGAGAGCCCGGACAAGAGCTGGAGGCGGCCCAAATCCATGCTCTTTTCGTCGTCGTTGCGCATGTTCATCAAGCTGGCATGACTGTTCACTTTGGAGTTGAGATGGTGGATGGGGATGCTGGACGTGGACGAGTAGCGCAATTTCAAGGGATGGTAGATTTCCTCATTGGACGCCAATTTTGACAAGTCGATTGTCGAATTGAAGCCGCTGGGCTCAGAGGTGGGCGACACGTCGGGCGAGATTGGGTGCTGGGGTGCATGCACTATGGAAAAAGTTCGTTTGAACGCCTCGTCGTTCATCACTTTGAGCCGGAACTCCAGCGCGATCCGGTGCTTATTTGAATCCAGCGGGTTCCAGTTTTTGGCTGCTGGGCACAAGGGAACGGGCGGTGGTCGGGCCGGATGGTCGGGTGAGGCCTTGTTATCGTACCTGAAAGAAGGCCTTTCCTTGGCGTCATCGGTGTGTGGCCTTAAGAGCCCGCCAAAGCCCATGGCCGGGAACTCCTGCTGAGTGTCCAAGTCACCCTTCTTCACAAAGTTGGTCTTGTAGTAAACAATATCGGAATCAAGGTTCAAGGTGGAGTCCATGGAGGGCTTTTTGGCGAGGATACCCAAGCAGTCCTTTTTAAGCACCCAGTTGCCGTCGGTTTTGACAGCAAAGTTGACCCCCAATTCTGGAATCTCTTGGAAGATCGGGTGGCTGATGAAATGCAGAAGGAAGCTGGAAATGACGTATCCGTGAGCAACCACTATGACCACGGTGTCGGATTTGGCGTTTTGATAGGTGGCCAATAGCTTTTGAAAATACAACTTGCAGTGTTCCTGGAACTGCTTGTGGGAGATGTCGGGCTCGTTCCAGGGCCCGAGCTTGGTGGTGGGGCGGAAGTTCAGCACAAACTTGCGGTTCTTCATCATCTGGATATTGGGCGTGTACATCTGGTATGCCTCGTTAGAGTCGTAAAAGGGTGGCTTGTTCTCCATTTTTTCGTGGCACCACTCGGACAAGGCAAAGTCTCCTAGTAGCAGGAACTTGGGCTTAAGATCCGGCGCCTTGACGGCCAACTGCTCCTGCAAATGAGTGATGATCAAGTCTGCGGTCTCGCAGCACCGCAAGTATGGAGAAAAGTGGATCATGATGTTCTTTTTCGGCACGTCTTGGGTATGTATAAGTTGGAGGATTTGCATGCAAGTTTCGGCAACTAGCCCGTCGGCGGCCGCCGTGAGTGACAGATCGTAAACTTTGTAGGGGGAATGTAGCGGTGGTTCATTTGTTTTCAGGTGGTCTGCGCGGGGGCCATGCCGCAAGAATAAGAGCTCAGCCATGGTCTTGTGCAATGCAAGGGGGCAGCGCGTGTGTGCTCACACTAACTTTATGCTTAACTGGTGAGGTGTTTTTGCAGCGTGGGATATGGCCTCTGATTTGCGGGCTTTTTATTTCTGATTTGCGGGCTTTTTATTTCTGATTTGCGGGCTTTTGATTTCTACCAGTCAAATGGCACGGAGGTTTGGCGGTCAACACAGGCACTAAAACGAAGAATTGTCCTGGGCTCGCTCAAAGGTTGATGGGGCCAACCGGACTGAAACACGGACCTGCGATGTGGTGGAATGATTAGGGCTGGAAAAAAAGGGGTGGAGCCTTCTCTTGATGCCTTCAGGTAGGGAAACCGCCTGCACTAGGGCGTGAAGAAGGGATGCCTGTGATTGGGTGGAATATGGTGTCTTTGTACTCCCAAAGGGTTTGATGATGACCTCGACTGATGCCTGTGACTTGTGTGGATGCTGCCTTTCGTGAGCGGAGCCGTTTGCTGTGGGGAAAGTACAGCCGCTGGTGCCAGGATGCAGGAATCGGCGAAGGTATACGTCTGGATCAGCAGCAGTCAAGCGGGGCTAAAAGACCTGGGAGTAAGGGCTTGGAAAGGTGCGGGCAAAAAAAGGCGTTGGTGGCTCTGACCAAAAGAGTGCGTGAGAAGCGCAGCTCCAGGCCGGAATGAGCGAGGTGGGAAGTGGACCGGGGCACACCTACCGGGGGCACCCCTACCGGAAGCACCCACAACCGAGGGACCCACCAGCCACGGGCATCGGTGCCGGGAGACTTACGCCGATGGCCGGGCGATTCGCTCAAACAAATCCCCCATGGGCCCTTGCGGCTACGTGTGTGGCGTGTTCAGTCGAGCCTCCGAGGGTATTTGGCAGGTGGCTAAGTGCATATGACGATAAACACCACCGGGGATGACGTCAGGACCTGCACACAACGCCGCCGGGTCCCTCGTTTCGGGGCGGCTGGCGGCCCTTTGAACCTGAGCACCGGGCTGGAGGAACTGCATAGCTGGCAAGGGGGACCAGAACCGCCTGTGCCCAGCATCGGGGCCGCCGCTGAGGCATAGCGATGCACCGTGGTTATCAACCGGCTGGGCCTGCATATAAGCGGCCCGCGTTCGTCACCGCCATCTGGCCACGTGCAGGCGCCCTAACGACATGCGAGTACATGCAGGTGCCGGTGATCACGTGCGTCGCGCCTCCAGCAGCCGTCTCCCCTGCCTTGCGACTGTTGTGCAGTACAGTTGTTGTGCAGTACAGCTGTTGTGCAGTACAGCTATTGTGCAGTACGGATCTTCTGCCAACCCCCGCCAAGGGCGTAGCATCTAACGCTCTTCTCACAACCACTTTCCATGAGAGAACTACTCAGCCCCCTGCAAGTCCGTGAATTGGCCGCTCTGGCTCTAGCAGGTATGTTGCAGTGTGCACACCGCAGACCCCTCATTCGCCACTAACCCCAGCCCGTGACCTATCCTATAGCCCCTACTCCAAGTTTCGGTACGTACACTGATGGATGTCAACCCCTCAGGAGTTCGTCCTTTGGGGTTTGCCCCTGGAATTCATGGCATGTGAAAACCTCAAGTCAAGGCTCAGTCCATCAGTCCAGCCTTGTGTTCAAGTCTATCTGACCGTGTTCAGGTCTATCAGTTCGGTGTTAAGTCTATCAGTTCGGTGTTAAGTCTATCAGTTCGGTGTTCAAGTCTATCAGTTCCGTGTTCAAAAGTCATTTCCAGTCACCCTTCTGTTCTCTCTTTTAATCCCATGAATGGTGCGTGCCACGTGTCTGATTGAGAACGATTCATTGCATTTTAGATTCGTTAACTAGTTTGATTCAGTGGCACAATTGACCGTTCGCAGCGTACAGCTGGACATTTAGCTTAGAGACGTGGGGTTGAAAGCTTGGGATTTGGCATGCCGAATTGACTTCCTGGAGGATAGACCTGATTGCTGAAAGGGTATGACTAGTGGGTATGGCTGACAAGTATCAGACCGATGCTGGGAATAAGCAACATTCTGGGTGCTTTTTTCGACCCATTGGCATTTGGCTGGCTATTCACGCTGCTCTTTATGGCTCCTTTGCTCTTATTAACACCAGGGTTGGGTGTGCGCTTTTATTAGACAACGATGAAACGGTGGTCGGGGCCAATGTGGAAAACGCGTCGTACGGCGCATCCATCTGCGCTGAGCGCACAGCAATCACCCGTGCAGTGATGCAGGGCCACCGGAAGTTCCAGGCGTTGGCGGTGGCGGGGGACCATGAGGACCCAATCTCGCCATGTGGCATTTGTCGCCAATTCCTCCGCGAGTTTGGCACTGACATTGCCGTGATCATGGTCTCAGCTTCGGGCTATACGGTGCAACACACCTTGGAAGAGTTGTTGCCCATGAGTTTTGGCCCGGAAAACCTCCAATGACCGGGACTTTTTCTGAGCCCAATCCACTCAATGGGAGTGTATGAGATGTTTAACGAGAGGGCTTTATTGTTGGCTTACTGTGGGTGTACTTGCTGAATTGTTACTTGAACTCTGATGTTCCTACTCAAGTTTAGTCCAACGACAAGGTATGGTCTTGCTTTGGTGTTTACCATGACAGGTGCGAGTCTATGCATTTCTGTGCGGCGGGCAACCAAGAGATCAAGACACTTAATTTAAAGAGGGATTACGGAAACCGTAATGCACTTCCAGGCACATGAAGAACTTGTCTGGAGAGATGATTTCCTTTCACGGATACAAGAATTGGAAAGGACGAGTGGAAAGGACGAGTGGAAAGGACGAGTGGAAAGGACGAGTGGAAAGACGAGTGGAAAGGACGAGTGGAAAGGACGAGTGGAAAGACGAGTGGAAAGGACGAGTGGAAAGGACGAGTGGAAAGGACAAATAGACAGGAGTCAAGGCCTCGGGTGCCACGTCACGTGGCGCGCGGCACTGCACGGCCGCATCTTCTCCCTCGCCTCATCTTGTCCACCACCAATGACTACCGTGTGTTCCTCCAGCCAGTGCGGGCTCCGCACCGAGTCCAAGCTCAAGTGTCCCGTGTGTCTCAAGAACAACATCACCAGCGTCTTTTGCGACCAGAGCTGCTTCCGCTCCGGCTGGGCCAACCACAAGACCATCCACCCGGCGGCTGACCATGCGGTGTTTGACCCGTTCCCCAAGTTCAAGTACGCCGGCAACTTGCGTGCAGCGTACCCCTTGACGCCCATGAGGCGGCTCCCGGCGCACATTAAGCGGCCCGACTATGCCCGCAACGGCAAGCCCATCAGTGAGTTCAAGAACGACCGCAAGGGCAAGATCACCATCTTGACCGAGGAAGAGATCCAAAAGATGAGGGAGGTGGGCCGCGTGGGCCGCCAAATCTTGGACACCGTGGCTGCACACGTGGCCCCCGGCATCACCACCGACCGGCTCGACGAAATTCTACACGAAGAGTGCATCAAGCTCAACGTGTACCCTTCGCCGCTCAACTACTTCAACTTCCCCAAGTCCGTGTGCACTTCTGTGAACGAGATCATCTGCCACGGGATTCCGGATCAGTACGTGCTCCAGGATGGCGACATCGTGAATTTGGACGTGTCAATCTACATGGACGGCTACCACTCGGACTTGAACGAGACGTACTACGTGGGCGACAAGGCCAAGGCCGACCCCGATACTGTGCGGTTGGTGGAGACTACGCGGGAGTGCTTGGACTTGGCAATTGCCACGGTCAAGCCGGGCTTGGTGTTCCGCACCTTGGGGCAGGTGATTGAGGACCACGCCACCAAGAACGGCTGCTCCGTGGTCAGGACATACTGCGGGCACGGAATCAACTCGCTCTTCCACTGCCAGCCGGACATCCCCCACTACGCCAAGAACAAGGCGGTGGGCGTGGCCAAGCCAGGAATGGTGTTCACCATCGAGCCCATGCTCTGCTTGGGCACATACAACGACGTCACGTGGCCCGACAACTGGACCGCCTCCACCACCGACGGGCGGTACTCGGCGCAGTTTGAGCACATGATGCTCGTGACCGAGACGGGCTGCGAGCTTCTCACGGCGCGCCAGGCGGACTCACCGGGCGGGGCCATTCCCAGAATAGCTTAGATGAAATCGAGAGTGGATTGAGCGTGCGTAGACAGCGTAGGCGGCGCAGGGGAAGGAAGATGAAGTCGAAAAGAGGAGAGAAAAAGGAAGCAAAAAGAGTGGACGAGTCCGGATTTGAACCGGAGACCTTTCCCATGCTAAGGGAACGCGCTACCAACTGCGCCACACGCCCATTTCTTGGGTTCAAAAAGTTTGGCTTTGTATAGTGCCTCGTAAAAAAATGGTTAATAATGAGGGAAAGAAGTTGGTCGTTTGAATTAGGAAAATACCGGTATAGCAGCACCGGAAAAGAAAATGACCAAGGCTCTCAAGCTAGTGGGTCCAGTTGAACAGCCCTGCTTAGCACCTGACCGTAAAACTCGATATATACATTTGAAACACACGAATTAGTCGCTTCTTGGACCTCAACGGTGGGTGTACTTGACGGCCGTCAGCGCTTTTCCGCATACGCTGATTCATTAGAGGCCGCCTTGCTGGCGTTAGAGCCTTAGGACAGGGCGCCCCATGTCGTGGAATCACTCAACACTTGCACAAATTTGCCTGGGCTATTTTGAGGTCACTAACGTCTAGTGCTTCGGGAAGATAATCGTTGATGTTTCAGGAATTCCTGGAACAAGAAAGTCAGTCGGAAATCCAGGTGGCCTGATGGCACACCGGTGGAATGCTACCGTATGCCAGAATGCGTATGCCAGAATGCGTATGCGTACTAGTATTAGGCCAGCGTCAGTGCTCCGATTGAAGACAAACGTCCGGAAAAAGAGCCAGCGTACCAATTTTCAAATAGCTACGATGTTAGACTCCCATGGGTAGTGTGTCACCCATAGGTGCTCAATTGGGTTTACTTATATATTGACTCGCTGCTAATATACTTAAAAATAATAATACATGTCTTAATGTGTATTGTATCATATATATAAAATGATATATTAAGAGGTTATGTTTATAAACCCTAAATTATATATGCCCGCCATAAAGGCAATATCTATTAGATATTGAAAAGCTCTTATAAATATATATTTTTATATCTTTGAAGTGTGACATCAAGACACTTGATTTCATGCTCGACTCTAGGCCAAGTATCCCCGCCCAACAAAGGTACATGCTAATATTGGTTTTATATTTATTTGATATAATGGTTTATATGTCCCTATAAGTAATGATATATAAATACTATAAATATATAATGATTAAAAAATATAGCATTACAAAATATTCATGATGATATAGATATTTTATCTACTATACTTATACATGCTGTTACATAAGTTGGTGCATAATTATATACTGCTATACTTCAACGATGGACTTTCCAGGCATCCCTTGTCCCGAGACAGGTGGACGGGTTGACTGTTGCTAAGACATCGCCGCTAGACTTTTGGCCATGTCCCTTGGGCGGCATTGAGTTGACACGGGTCATTGATCTGTCGAGTCCAGACAAGTAGCTGATAGACCAGGGGGAAATCCACCAGAAAATCCACCAGAAAATCCACCAGGAAATCCACCAGAAAATCCACCAGGAAAATCCACCAGAAAATCCACCAGAAAATCCACCAGGAAAATCCGACAGGAAATTAAACCCGTAGAACTGATATTCCGTGTGATAGCCCGTGTGACATTCCGTGTGAAACCCATGTGATATTGCAAGTGTTCAAGAAGTAATGTA
>NLAK01000181.1:0-13255 GCA_002370295.1 Metschnikowia bowlesiae | reverse complement strand
CCGAACAACTGAGAAGCCCGTTAGGAGCTTAATCCTGTGTATAGAGAGCTTATATCCGAAAGATACACAATAATCCTAACACGAAAGTTAAAATTTCTACTTTAACATACGTATCTTTGATGTTTTTCTCCGAAACGAGGGAATTTGTTCCTCAAACACTCCGATACTCAAAAAATTGAATCACCTGTAAAATATCTAGCTTACTATCCACCCGTTACAGTATGGAAAAGTACAAACCTACAAGTGGCGCTGTCAAGAGGGACGTTCTTCTGCACATCATCTGAAACAGTCCATTTAAATCTAATGACATCAGTAAGACGCGGAACTTTCTTTCATCTGAGTCAACCGTCCGCCATAAGACCTCATCTAGAGGCGCCATCCTTCCATGTATACACCGCTATCTGCCTGCACCCTGCAACTCGAAGTGAACAATTCATCATGCGCCAACTGCAAAGATTCATACTCGAGGCCTTAGTCGCACAAGGGCTCTGGGCTGCGTCAACAACGGTCAACATACAGCTCCCACTGTTCAACGGTTCATACTACCGCGTTCACACTGGCCAATCAAACGACGCAATAACTCGGATTAATTCTTACCCGACGCTGGAAACCATGCAAGGAAAACTGTAAATCTTCTCGTCTGTCTGTACATCGCTTCAATTAAGCATAGTAAGACCAGCCCAAACCGTCTATACCCGGGCGAGTCGTCGAGTACAGAGCCTTACATAAAGCTTAATGCTGGAAAGACCGATCAAACGGTCCCAAATTGGCAAGATCACGTGGGAATTTTTGAGTGTTGACACGCTGGGCTTGGGTGGGCTGAGCAAACCCGAGGACCTGATGGCTGCAAATGACGAGCAGTCAAACCAAGGCCCGTTCCTGCCATGGCGTGTTCGCTAACAATGCACCAAGCTTCGAGCGTCTGGAGACAAACACCTCATGTGAGTACTTGTGTTTCCTTTTTGGTTTTCGGATTCATAAAGCCCCAAAGCTGCGTGCTCCTTCCCTGCGTGCTCCCTCTGCGTTGCTAATTTCCTAGAAGGGCGCCTAAAGGGCGCCTACTTTATAAGCACGCATTCTCGCGGATGAACCTCGTCCGGCGAAGCATCAAATATTAGGGTTCCAACTGGTGGCCCCCAGAAGCCCGGCCAAATGCTCATTTTAAAATGGTCGTCCTTTCGGAGGATCGAACCTCTTTTATTATCCCCTTTTAAGAGGCATGAGAGCGCCCCCACGCAAACATGTGGGGCAGCAAGAACACCTTTCCTCCCAATGGATGCCCGCCACGAAGTCCGAAGCAAAATAGGCGAAAAAAGGATTCTGGGAGTTAAACTGTTCTAAGCAAACAGAAGAAAGCGTTTAAAATCGGATGAGAAGTGTAAATGTATGTGGCGAATGTGATATTAAATGAAAGTAATCCAAAAATTGGGGTAGATTTCTGTGAGAGCCAGACCTTTAAAAAGGCCAAGTAATAGTCCCAACAGGCTCTCACCTTCTCTCTTAACAATTCTCGTCAGGATAGCGGTTACTAAAGAACCCTGATTGTATCTGGGCGGTGCGTTGCCGTGTGCGCTATCGATACTATATGGTGGATTACTGGACCAGGCAAGGACTACCAAAAAAGATCAAGTCCACCTACTGGTTTTTATTTTTTCCAGAAGCCACAAGCCCATTTGAGTGGTGTGAATGAAATGATCTATGAGTATAGATCAACGGATAGACAATAGACGCGAGAAGGCAGATGAGAACGGGGAGTAGCAAGATGGTATCTACCGAGTATGAGCACACATCTGTAATCTCCAAGGGTTTATATGACTCCTGACCGTATACGAGAAGAATTTTAAGGGTCTGGGGGCCAGTCTGGGTGTCTCCATAAATTACTAGATTACCTCGAGACTCGTTGTAACTTGGCCGAATCTTCCGTCAAATCAGCAATGATTCGTCTTGTTGTTTCGGGCCTAGCGGGTCATACCCGAAAATTTGCACCCAGGGGATGCTGGACCAAAAAGGTCAAGTGCATGCAGATGCGTCCCCACTTTCAATGCACGAGGGCAGGGTGCGCACACGTGACTGCGGCGCCAGGTCGCCAAGCTCACGGGCAGCGGCATCAGCACATCCCATACAGGCAAGGCACCCGGGCGAAGATGCAGGCGCTAAGCAATCTCGAAGCATTTGTGGCCCCCTACTACCAAGGCGACGTGCAGCTGATCTGGCACCGGCTCCCCACGTCGCGGCGGTCCGCCGTGTTGGTTCTCCTCTTTTTCGGGCAGTTTGGCGAGCTCCGCGTGGTGCTTACCAAGAGATCCTCCAAGCTCCGCAGCTTCCCCGGGCACATTTCGTTTCCGGGCGGAAGGGCCGATACCGGGTTGGAGCTGCCGTGGATGGTGGCCCGGCGTGAGACGCACGAGGAGATCGGGCTCTCGGCCAACGACGCCCAACTCAGCCAGAATGGCTTGACGGTTCGGCGCCTCACACACATGCCCTGCTACCTATCGCGGACGTTTCTGGCCGTGGCGCCGTGTGTGGCGCTTCTACGCATGGACGATGCCTCGCAGGCGGTCAAATTGGCCCTTAATCCCGGGGAAAGCTCCCACATCTTCTCCGTTCCGCTCCTGGACTTTTTGTATCCTAAACAGGCGAGCCGGGCTGCGCAAAGCGAAATCCGTGAGCCAGAGGCTCTCGAGCGGACCTTCCATAAGACGAGATGGGGCGGCATTCCATGGAACCTCCGCTCGTATACGTTTCCACAAAAGAACCCGGCCGAGATCCACTGGCTCCGTGAGATGGAGGATCTTTCGGAAACGGACGAAGAGGGCGAGGGGGAGTCGGAAACAGGAGAACCTCAAATACATGGTCAAGAGGGTCAGTGTAATGATGCCAGGAGCCAGCACCAGCTGAATAAGCCAGAGTGCGCAAATCAACTAAATGAAACAAGCCATCAGCGGCTGAATGAAACAAGAGGTCGAAATCAATTGGAGCAGTCTCATGACCAGTCTGAAGAGAACCAATCTCATAACCAGTCTGAAGAACACCAATCTCATAACCAGTCTGATCAGGCTCAGAACCAATCTCATAACCAGCCTGATCAGGCCCAGAACCAATCTCATAACCAGCCTGATCAGGCCCAGAACCAATCTCATAACCAGCCTGACCAGGCACAGAACCAATACTCCAAGCAAGCCAAACCGAGAGGCCACTTGTCCAGCTGGGGAAAGCTAGGGTCGTGGCGAGACCCTGCCACCAACGAGAAAATCTATGACATCTGGGGATTGACGGCCAACATCCTTCACGATATAGCACGCATAGCCTATGCCCCCGATACGGCCCATGAAACCATGGGTGAAGAGGAGTTGATCTGGAGTGTGTGGCACTATGGAAAGCAAATGGCCACGAAGCAGCGGTCGCCCCAGGAGGCAGCTTTGATCGCGTCGTCGTCTGCGTCTGGCGCGTCCTTTGGCGACATTATGCCCAGGTCCGAGTTTCTCCGTTTGAAGAGACTCTACAAGATGTGACGCTTTAGCCTCACTAGCCGTGCGCATTGACCGAGTCTTGAGGAAAGGACAGCCATGATCAGCACCGAAGCACCACCGCATGGGTTAAGGAGGCCTCCATGGTGTACGAGATTGGACCCATTGGACCTCAACTTCGTGTCAGACCGTCTATGCCGTCTCAATGCTGTACATTGCACAAATATTGTCAGGTAGCAGGGCTATATCCATGTTCTCCGCCGCTCTCTCTACTCCTATGACTGCAGAGCAAGCAAGCAAGGTTTCATGACTGGAGTTCATCAACTCACTGATTTGCTGCTGGCACGTCCCAAGTACAGAGTCTTGGACCTCTACAGGAACACCAGAAGTCGAGGGAAGAGCCGAGAAATGCTTGCGAGGCCGGCGCTTCAGCACGCGCCTCTTTCGGTAGAGACTCATGAATTCGCCGGCGTCGTTGCTCAACCCAACAGGACCAGAAGATTCACCCTGCCAAGCACACCAGGCCGCATCACGTGGCGCGCTCACGTGCAGCCAGCACCACGCGTTAGTAGCTTCACAACGAGCAAAATATTATGCACAACACTTTCGGCCCTATGTACGAGATTTGTTTTATTATTGGATATGAATACACAGAAGTTTAATGTCAGCGAGGGCTTGGCGGCGCCGTGTGGCGGGCGAATTCATAGGCCAGTCCGCAGCATGGCATCGGCGACCCGGGCTCGCAACCCGCGGGCTGCGCATAACGCGCACTAGCAGGCTCATGCTTCTACTCACACCGCCAGCCCTCCAATGAGCCAGCCCGACCCCACGCTTTTGGACAGAAAGGTGATCGAGCTCCTACGATGTCTCGACGAATACGTCACTCTTGTCGATGGTCCGTATTCCACCAATTACAGCGAAGCGTTCTCCCTCCTCAGCAGGGCCAACTACAACAGCACGCAGCGCTTTGGCCCGGACCGGCTTGACATGAGGCCGAGAAACGCCGTCTTTATTGTTTCGCAAGCGGGCGGACGCATGAAGCCGGTCACGCGAACTGCTGTGCCGGAGATTGAGACGCTCGATCTGGAAACCACGGCTCGCCTGGCCAATGGGCTTCGAAGGAGGAGGATTTTCAAGGGCGACGATGCCGGGGGCGTTGCGGGAGGGGATCCGGACGGGATGAGGGAAGAGGAAGACCAGGGCAAGGACAAGAACAAGGACATGGACAAGGAGGAGGACAAGAACAAGGAGGAGGACAAGAACAAGGGCAAGGGCAAGAACAACGAGAAGGACAACGGAAACGACATGGACATGGACAGGAACAAGGACAAGGAGACGGACAAGAACAAGAACAAGGGCAAGAACAACGAGAAGCACAACGGAAAGGACATGGACATGGACAGAAACATCAAGATCAACAAAAACTTGGAGGTCTCGCGGCAGCCTGAAAAAGACCAGATGGGAGCATACAAAAAGTTAGACTTGTTACGGGATCCGATACGCCAGTTTGGACCTTTGCTGCCGCCACAGTTGAGCCAGGCGCAGTCCTACTTCATCCAGGCCCTCAAGGATACGGTTCAGGTTGTGTGTTTGCGGGAACAAATTCTAGAGTGTGTGAGGGTGATTGAGGCGGAGTTGAAAAAGTTGCAGATCGCGGGGTGTGAGGGGCCTGGGAAGACAGACTCCATGTGATCGAGGTGACGTGAAACGCCTCGCGTGCCGAGGTGTGTGCTTGACAGTCCTACCCTAAAGCATGGTGCCAAGCAGACCAGCTCATTCCTTTTTTATGGTCTGTGAAGAGCAAGTGACTGCTACTGATGAACATGTGAAACATCGCCGAATCAATACCATGCACGCTAATGAACGGTCAACGGTTCAGGCTTTTCCCTGGCGATGCATGATCGTGGAACACTCACGCTGTGATCCTGGCCATGATCAACCGCAAACGCCTCAGGACCATGTTGTCTTGGCGCGTATCTTGGCGCGTATCTTGGCGTATATCTTGGCGTATCTTGGTCGCAGGATGGACGTATCGTTGGATTGGCGTGTTAGAGTTAGGCATCTGTAATGCCGCTCGAAGGGACCTTCCATCTACATAAGCGCTCTCAGCGGATCTTGTCTATTCCATAGCTACAGCAAAACGTGGTCAGTCAACGAAATAGGAATATACCATAGCATTTGATGTCTTCAGGATCTCGAGGTGTCGAGTAATTTAAGTATACATAGTACATAGAATGCCAAAGATATTCCGTCATTTAACTCTGGAAGGTCAATCCGTCATATCTGCATCCATCGCCACATCTGTAGACCCGGAATTCGCCCGAGACCAACCTATGACAGAAATGGGCTAAAATGCAAAGAAAGGCTCTGTGATTGTGAAAGGCTCCGTGATTGTGAAAGGCTCCGTGATTGTGAAAGGCTCCGTGATTGTGAAAGGCTCCGTGATTGTGAAAGGCTCCGTGATTGTGAAAGCTCCGTACTTGTGTAGGCACTAATCACTGAATATGTCGCTATCGTTTTCGTAGTCGCTGGCATTTAGAGCGTCCGCGTCGTCGTCATCAGCGGCCACGTTATCTGCCACGTCCCCGGCTCCGGGCTCGCTGATTGTGACCTTCTTCTTCTTCTTCTTCTTTTTGGCCTCCACATTGGCCTTCTGCGCGTCTCTCCTCTCGGCCTTTTGCTGCATCTTGTGCTGGTGCCGCTTGTCCAACTCCTGCACCTCCTCCTTCAGCTTGGAGATGCGCGAGTGATACACGGTTTTGGATGAGCCCACCATGGCCTCCTCGATCTTCACGAGCTTCATGTCTATGCGCGGGCCGAGCTCCCTCAACTTGATGGCCCTCTTGCGGGTCCTGGGGCCATGGGCTTCGGGGCCACTTATCAGCACAACGGCATCGTCCTCAACCTCCGAGTCCAGCGTGAGGCCCCCCACAGAGTAGGGGTCCAACACCAACTCCGAGATATCTTTGTGGTTTGTCATGATGGGCAATCGCTTGCGGCGGTTGACCTGCGACTGGAGCAACTTCTTGATATTTCTCAGCTCCTCCACCATCTTGGTGCTGATGGCAAAGTGGCGCAACTGCAACTCATCGTCGGGGTTCTTGTTGACGACCAAGACCCTCTTGATGGAGCCGACCCGCGTGGTTTGTGGTTGGATGGGCGGGAAGAGGTTCTGGAGCATGGTGATCAAGAGCTTTTCGTGGTTGGGCAAGTCGGCCATCTTCTTCCCGCCGCCGGTGAAGCCGTTCATCACCAAAAGGGGCGGCTGCTTGTAGAAGGCCAGGCCCTTGGATGCAGACACCGGGTTCCGCAACAGACGCCTCACGTCGTGCATCAATGAGTAGGCCATCACCTTGAACTGCAAGCTGGGGCCGCGCGGCATTTTGCCGAGCCTCAACGACACGTTTCCCGTGGTCTCGGACTGCTTGAACACCATAAGGTCCGACACGCCCAACGGGCCGGCCATGACCATGAAGTCCTTGAGCTTGTTGGCTTTCCGCTCCCGCAAGTTAACCGCGGTGTGAGGCAGCATCACCATGCGGACATCCCGAACGAGCTGGTAGAGAGCCTTGTTTTTTAGCGCGGGTCCGAGCGCGAGCACCATGGACTTGGGCACTTTGTCTGCACCGTCATCCACGGGCTGGGGCTGCTTTTTTGCTTTTCTCTTGGCCATTGTGTGGTGGCGGGGCGGTGGCAGGGTGGTGGTAAGGTTGGTGATGGAGCAGGGATGGTGATGGAGCACGCGAGGTGGTAGCGCGCAGAGAAAATCTCATCGCGCCTGCATGCAGAGCCACCAGCAAAAGTTACGACACCCCTAACGAGACCCCTAACGAGACTGACTGACCGCCGGACACAGAGCTTACATCCAAGGCATAGCTCGAAAGACCAAATCCGGTATTAAACCCCCCGCCATCACTTGAAGCGGCCCAATCAGAACAAACCACAAAATAGGCGCGCAGCAAAACCAAATCATTACCGTCCGATATGATCCAGAAGAATAGAAAGCAAGGAAAAAAACCCCGGCTTCACTCCAAGACCGAGGAGACCTTGGCGCTTGCGGAGAAAATCAAGCAGAACGCGCTCCGGGCCAAGCTCAAGCAAGGAGGGTCCATCGTGCCGGTGGCAAGCAAGGAGGACATCTCGGTCAGCAACGACAACAGCAAACGGTTCGACAATTTCGCCGACTTGAAGCTCATCCCCGAGCTCTTGCATGCGGTGCAGGAGTTGAAGTATACCAAGCCCACGCCTATCCAGAGTGAGGCCATCCCGCATGCCTTGGAGGGCAAAGACGTGATTGGGTTGGCGGTCACAGGGTCGGGAAAGACCGCGGCGTTTGCCATCCCCATCCTCCACACGCTCTGGGCCGACCAGAGGCCGTACTACGCGTTGGTGCTCGCGCCAACGCGGGAGTTGGCATACCAGATCAAGGACACCTTCGATGCGTTGGGGCTGGGCATGGGCTTGCGGACCGCGTGTATCGTGGGGGGCATGGACATGATGGACCAGGCACGCGACCTCATGAGGAAGCCGCACGTGATGGTGGCCACGCCGGGGCGGATCGTGGACCACTTGGAAAACACCAAGGGCTTCTCGCTCAAAAACTTGCGGTACTTGGTGATGGACGAGGCCGACCGGCTTTTGGACTTGGACTTCGGGCCCGAGTTGGACAAGATTCTCCGCGTGATCCCCAAGGAGCGAACCACCTACCTTTTCTCGGCCACAATGACCAACAAGATCGAAAAGTTGCAGCGGGCCTCGCTCAACAACCCGGTGCGTATAGCAGTGTCGTCCAAGTACGCCACCGCAGAAAACTTGGTGCAGCTGATGATGTTGGTCAGCGACGGCTACAAGAACACGTACTTGGTGCACTTGTTGAACGAAAACATGGGCAAGTCCATCATCATCTTCACCAGGACGTGTGCCAACACCCAGAAAACCGCCTTGTTGGCACGCATTCTCGGCTTCTCGGCCGTGCCGCTCCATGGCCAGCTCTCACAGCTGCAGAGACTCGGCTCGTTGAACAAGTTCAAGTCGGGGTCGGCGAACATCTTGGTGGCCACGGACGTGGCGGCCCGAGGCCTTGACATCCCCAACGTGGATCTTGTGATCAACTACGACATTCCCACAGACTCCAAGGCCTACATCCACCGCGTGGGCCGCACGGCGCGTGCCGGGAAAGCGGGCCGGTCGGTGTCGCTCGTGACTCAGTACGATCTTGAGATGTACTTGCGCATCGAGGCGGTGCTAGAGAAGAAGTTGCCCAAAGACCCTGCGCCGCCCAAAGACGTGTTGGATGCCTTGTTCCACCATGTGGATCGAGCCACGGCCGAGGCCACGCGCCAGGCCAAGGAGCTGCAGGAAAAGAAAGGCCGGAAGAAGACTCGCGATGACGCTGACCGGGAGGAGAAGTGATGCTGGGCGGTGCGGCCCCATCAAGTGACCACTTGGGCGCATGAATGCACGGTGACACTGACACGGGCATACTGCAAGACAGTAACGCTCTCATATGGTGCACGTGAGGCTATATTTGCAAACGCCGTTGCTGTTTAAGTTGGAAGTGATGCCATTGCACTCGATGTCGATTTCCTGCCAGGGGTAGCAAAGGCAGTACGGCTTATTTTCATGACCACGGCTGGCCACGACTCGCCGCCAAAACCGCCATTACAACGTGACTATGCAGACACCTGATACAAACCCCAAGTTGTGAGCATGCATGACTTGTCTACTCGTGCAAGACCGGTTGGATCATGACAGCTGCCAAAACTCTGATTGCTGAATGCAAGTGCCATTTTCGATACTGCGAGCGATGGTGTCCGTCAGAATCCTAATATCCTTACAGGTCCTTTGATCTAAAGTAGATCATACATTGCCCTTCCAGGCCATGGAGTTGCGAGTGCACGGGCATGCTGAAGGACAGTCGGGCCGGTGGGGTGTCCCGGGGCATAAGATATTTTCTTATGTTCAATTGATTTGTTTGAGGACAAGGAAGTTTGCAGAAATGCTGTCTTTTGGCCACGTTTTTGGCTACTGCAAATGCAACCCCGAGACTTTCGACGTCTCCAGAAAGTACGAACTGTACCTGTTCTAGTCAACAAAGACTTAATAAAAGACTTCATAAAAAGACATAAAAAGACTTGATAAAAAGACATAAAAAGACTTGATAAAAAGACATAAAAAGACTTGATAATAAGACTTACTTAAAAGACAAAAAGATTGTTATGTTCTTTGTAGTTGTTTTAACGTCAAGTACTCAAGAGAAGGTGTATTCGTTGATGATCCCTAAAACAGGGGGATCACCCAAGCTTATATAGATAAAAACTGGCCCGGCCCGCATGAGGCGTCGGGCGCCTCATGGCGAGGTGAGGGCCTGATTGCACCATTTTCAGCCGGCGTGGGGGCACTATGGCACCATAATTGGTCGAAGTGGGTGTTATACACGTTCGGACCGCCTTAGGAGTCCCGAAAAGTCTCAATCTGGCTTATCTAGACCAATTGGCGCCTTGAGGCGGGTCTTTGTCCTGCATCTAAGAAAACCACGACGTTGCATTTGGGTAAAGCCACGGTGCTGCATCGGATAAGGTGCAGCTGGTGCCATCTCATCTGAGTCTCGGAGAAAGTCGGGTGGGATTGGACACGCCTCTCTCCAGGCGGGGTAACGATGGCTTGCCCTTGTAGCGTACGTCGCAGGTAAATTTGGTATCCAGGCTACCCATGGTGGATCTAACAAAGACTTAATAAAAAGACTTGATAAAGAGACATAAAAAGACTCAATAAAAAGTCTTAATAAAGGTCTTAATAAAGGTCTTAATAAAGGTCTTAATAAAAAGACTTCATACAAAGTCTCAAGTTCAATACGTATGGATTCTGGGGACGAACGCGGTAAAGGTGTTCACGACTCGTGGGCATCTCGAAGTTTTGCAGGCTCGAAATCCTCAGGAAAGTCATGTACGAGACTCTTTTGAAGCTCACGCAACGAGTCTTGCTCTGGAAGCACTGGCGGCCAGGACGGAGCCGGTCACGTGACTCGAGATAAAATATGGTTAAGCATGCTGCTGCATAAGTTTTACCTACCAGCACCAAATAAAGACCACTAAGGATGGCTCCTAGAAACAGACCCACTGAATGACACAAGTAACTGGAAATTCGTTTTAACGCGGACAAGGAACTATCCTCTCCACCGGTTATGAGCCCTGTAGTTCTTAAAGTCGTTGAAGTAAAGTCGTTGAAGTAGTAACCATCATAAATTCGGGCTTGGATGATTCAAACACATGCATAGGATCAAAGAAAAGAATTTGGATGCACGATGGTCACTGGGACCGAGAGGAGCACAACCAGTCTTGTACCAAACTTGTTTGTTTGAAGTTCGGACGGAATCATAACAAGAGCTTTGCAGCCGAAGGGATGCAGGTCATTGAGATAAGTGCCATCAGTATTACTCCAAAGTTGGCTTTCAGTATTACTCCAAAGTTGGCCATCAGTATTACTCCAAAGTTGGCCATCAGTATTACCCCAAAGTTGGAGTGGCGTTTTAAGGTTCAAGATACCCTTAGGTGTTTGTTTCAGAACTAACGCCGCCACACGAACTGCATCAGGCCAAGAAATAAGTGGAACAGCGCCCAAAGCGCCCACAAGAAGATAAGTGCGGGCTTTGTCCTGAATCGGACGATTTTGGCCTTCAGCCCTACCAATTTGGTAGCATGAATAAGTGATGGTAAACTTATGCAGAATACCTTTTCTAAAGAAGTACCGTACATCCCATAAAATAATAACTTAGGAGCACAAAACAAAATAACATCTCGCCAAGCTCGACCCCTTCTATTACCTCACCCGAACAACCTATCACATCGCAAACCCTCTAAACGACGCATTGACGCGGATTACTAAAGCGAGCTACCGCCGCTCACGCCGGACACAGCGCGGCTGAACATATCCTTTTTCGGCCCGATGTACCTACGACGCTTTTAAGTTATGCGAGAAGGCTAATCCCCTTTCGCAGCCACGGCTGCAAACCAAAACGCGCGCCTTATAACCAAGTCTAACCTTGATCTTCCCGGAGTTTTTCAACCAACACCGCTTCGCGGTAGCGGTTTTCTCCAGGCCCCACGTTTATGGATTCCATAGTCTGTAATCGACGCATCATCATCATCATGAGAAACTTTTATAAGCATAATCACAACCAAGATATGATGGTATATAGTTTTGATCTGGTAAGTGTTTGTATATAGTTTTGATCTGGTAAGTGCTTGTATAAAAGTATGTTCAATTGTGTTTTGTCTATACAAGTCCATATTTTTTAAAACCATAACATAATCTCATATTAAATGGGGGAATGGGGGTATCGCCGAGGCGGTATCCGCCCGTGGCGGTCTCTTTTGGCTACAACTTCCGCCCAGCTGAATCAAGAAAGCCACATAAAGGAGTTTATTCCGCACATGTGTTAATCAAATCTGTGTTAATCAAATCTTTGAATACTATGGATTTTGAGGGGACCAATTTTTACCTGCTCTGGAAAACGGCAGAAGAAAATGTACTGATTGGTAACCAACGCCACTGTATGCAGGAGAGGGGCCTGTGCCTTTTCATTCATTCACCAAGACACCAGATGAGGTGTTTTCGAGGCAGTGGTCTTATGAGTGCTGGACTCGCTTAAAGGAGCCGGGGACCGACATTACCGTGTGAGTTCCCGGGTTCGTGTGTTTGCATTGCCTCTATAAGCCTATTCGGAACTCTCCCTGAGCGCTACACTCTATACCATTTTCTATTCTTTACATTAAAATCAAACATTATTTTTTGGGTCGAGTCGCATTCAATGTCAGTCACACGCTCCTGTCAGACTCATGGCTCCATACGCCCTGATACTTTAGATTCAAAGTGATGGATTTCTGGGAAGGCAGTTCCGCTTTGGTTTGGTCCTAGATACTCCTGAGTTGCATTGCTTCACAATCCCGTTATGGTCGCCGAATCTCGGAATGTTCTCCATAATCCCACCTCCAAGGGTTCATTTCAGCATTCTCAATCCAGTTCCCAATGGAGTTCATTACCGCAAAGCCACGCAGGAATACCATCAAACCTCGCCAAAGAAGTTCATGCCAATTCCACTCCCGCTTTAGTTTGGTCCTAGATATTCCTGAGTTGCAATGTTTCACAATCCCGTTATGGTCGCCGAATCTTTGAATGTCATCCATAATCCCACCTCCAAGGGTTCATTTCAGCATTCTTAATCCAGCTCGCAATGGAGTTCATTACCGCAAAGCAACGCCGGAATACCATCAAGCCTCGCCAAAGAAGGTCATGCAATTTCCAAATTTCCCCAATTTTTTCTCTGCAATACCAGTTAGTAAGTAACCACAGTATTCCACTCGCCTGTGACAAGCCATTGAAGCGACTCATTTTTCCATTTTCTCTTTTTTTTTTTTCTTTTTCTTCTTTTTAAACGGTCAAAGCCTCCTTTCTTGTGTCGGTCCCCTTCAATCTTCATTCATTCCGTTTCACTCCATGTGATTCGTAAACATGGGTTGCGAATCGCAGTGTTACCTTCTCAAAAGTCAGTTGCAAGTCAGCGCGCGCGCGACTCACTGAATGGTGGAGAGCCTTGACGCGCTCCAACTTCTGCAGGGATACTTCGAGAGCCTTCAAGTGATGACATTCCTCTGAGAAACTGTTCTGGTTTTCCAGGCTGAGGCATCCAATCAACTCGTACAACTCTTTTGAAGATAATGGGCGCCGGCGGAGTGCTTGCATCCATACATTGTGGAATTGTTCCAGGTACCTTTCTTTAAAGGCGTAGG